>JACAFV010000138.1:74541-86813 GCA_014635975.1 Plectosphaerella sp. P0831 | reverse complement strand
CCCGAGCACTACATTCAGAAGCTGCCCGCCACCGAGGAGAGCTTCCTCCTCATGATCAGCACCGACCCCTCTACTCGCGCTCCCCTCCCGCAGCCCCCGTCCAGCGCGACCTCGGCCCCTGCGGGTGCGTTTCCATCTTTCGCGGGGCTGCCGCCCATGATTGACCGCTTTCAAGGCTATCAGTACGATCGGCTTGCCTACGAGACGAGCAACCCCGGTACCCCGCGTATGATGCTCGACGATTACTCCACGGGCTCCGTGCTGCCCACCGCCAGTGCTGCCGCCGCCCTCGCCCAGCTGCATAGCCATAAGATGGAGCCCGAGTGGGAGTCGGAGATTGTGAGTTTGCCCTTCCTTGACCTAGACCACCACTAACATGCCCAGGACTGGCACTCCGACACAGAGGGTCGCCGTAGACCCCGCACCTCGATTGAGCTACCCCCAATACATCTGCCCAACGACATCACCAGCGAGCCTTTCCCTGCTATGAATTCGAGCCGCCCTCGCGATATCCTGCCCTCCATCCTGGCCAACTCTCCTCCCGGCCGTTCCTCCACCCTGCCTCCCATTCAACGCCCTGTGGGCGGACCCAACAGGCCCCGGAAGCAGTCCGTCACTAAGAAGGGCCGCGAAGCTCACCATAAGAAGCAAAAGTCCCGCGGCTCCACAAACGACTGGCTTCGCCGGATCCAGAACGACGACCGCATGAGACTCGGCAACGATCGTAAGGCCCTCTCGGCCGAGCCGTCGGCCGACTTTGGCAAGCGCTGGGAGGATCTCATCGACGCCGCTGCCGCTTCAGCCGCTGGTGATCTGGATGAGGACCGCACACCAGTATGTCCTCTGCGCCCCCTTTTCGATAGAACTGCCCTCCGTACTAATTTGCAGTCCTATCAGGTGCCGCAGTCCCCAGTCTCCATTCCCAGGGCCTCTCTCCCCCCTTTCCAGCACACCTTCCCCGGCGGCAACTCGTACCAGGCTTCTCCCTTGCAGCAGGCACTTACCCCGCCCTCGTACCACCAGGACAACATTGATCCCTTCCCCTCGGTCGAGTCGGGCGAGAGCGGCGAGAACTTCCATATTGGCGATCGCGGTCTTTCCGACTCGTCGCCCAGCTTCTCATCTCAGAACACGCAGATATACTGTGCTGCGTGTCAGAGCGTCTCACGCCTTAAGGACTCGTACGCCTGCACCGAGTGCATCTGCGGCTTGTGCCAGGCTTGTGTGGATGTGCTCATGGCCGAACAGGGTGCCCGGCGCAAGTGTCCGCGGTGTGCCACCATTGGCGGCCGCTTCAAGCCGTTCCAGCTGGACATTCGGTGAACATGAGGTCCTATGAACCTCCCATTCTTTTCTTCTCACTACTATAGGGTTAAGGCCATCGGCGCATGGCAGGCAGCGGCTAAGCATCACGGCGGCTCATCGAGAGCGCGCCATTGCATACTACGGCGTTGTCATTGGTATATCAGGGACGGGCACATGAAGACGTCTTCAGGGGCAGGCGCACGGTCGCTGGTCCCCGGGACGGTCACGATGGTCATGCAGTAAGCTGTCATGACGGGTCAATCACACGACAGGATACTTTCGGACTTGGGTTTGCTTTTTGGGTATGGTTTGGGCTATCTATTGATTTGGCCAGTCATTGGATGACGGTCTCCTTTTGGGTCACGGTTCTGGGAAGGTTTGCACGTCTTTTGGGTTTGCTTCTAGATCGATGCCGGCGTGTTCTCGGGCACTCGGGGTATACATCAGAATGACATCACATGAGCTTATATATCATGAAATAGGGTATCATTTCAACGCTTCCTCGTGCCTCGTGCCTTGTGTCGATCTTACCGCCGTGTCTTGATCTTCTCCTTCTCCTTGGCCAGAAGAATGTCGCGCATGGCGGACCGCTGGCTGCGGCTACCGCCGAGTTTGGGCCCACGCAGAACATCCTCCTCCGGTCCGGCTCGGGTGCCTGTCCCACCGGCGATGATGGCGTTGCGTTTCCGTTGAGCCACTGCGGCGGCGTGCTGTTGACGACGCAGGGCCATGGCATCGAGGAATTCGCGCTGGAACTCTTCTGCAAGACGGTCATCCGCCGTGGTATCTTCGTCTGCCGGGGCGGGTTCGTCGTCGGGTAGTGGTTCATAGACTTCGACTGGGGATGTTAGCAGGCGTCTGACACCGGGGAGAGGAATACGTACGTCTACTCTCGTGTAGGATCTCTTCAACCAGGCGGTCACGGGCAATGTCCTCGCTGCCGCGCCGGTTGCGGGGACGGTAGGGCTTTCCGTCCCGGCCGAGGCGAGGCTTCTTCGCCGGCCGGGACGGGTCTGCCTCGGGAATGTGGGGAGCGGAGGGGTCGTTGAGGCGGCGGGCGGCGTGTTGTGTGAGTGCGATGTTGCGCGCGCGGGCTTCGTCGCCGAGGTCGATTTCCATGAGTTTTCCCTGGAGGGTGGCGGAGCCGAGGACGGGAGTGGCATCTTGGGGTGAAGCTGTCGCTGCCGCTGGGGGGCGGGATGTGCTGTCAGGTTCGGAGGCGGGCGCGGGAGAGGGAGAAGGGCGGGAGGAGGTGGAGAGTTTGGATTCTATGTATTCCGTCCTTAATGGATCAGCTGTGCCCCGGGGTATGAAGTGGGATGGATGGTAGGGGAAGTCTTTACATGTGCTTGTTGACGAGTTGGGTGCTTAGGCCGGTTTGGGGCGCGAATCGGGAAATCATCCCGCCGACTGGCTCGGGGTCATCTTGTGGTTGTGTTGAGAGGACGAGGCTGCGCTCTGTGTTGGGGGCTGGGAGGTCGTCGCGGGTGGAGGATGTGAAGCCCACGCCGTTGTGGCGAGGGCGGCGGTGCTGGGCGCGGAGGCGGAGGGCGTCTGTTATGGAGGGTTCGGGGGTTGTAGAGGAGGGCTCGGCGGAGGCGGAGGCGATGAGCTGGTCGATTGTCTGGGGGGATGGTGCGACGGGGAGGGAGGTTGTGTTGTCGGTGGNCGGTGGTCGATGGGAGGTCGTCGTCGAGGGCGCGTTGGCGGAGGTTGGCTTTGCGCTTTTTGGAGGAGCGGAAGACTACGGCGGGGGCCGCTGGGGTAGTTTCGGGTGTAGGGTCTGTTTCTGGCGGCGGCGTCATCGTGGTTGGCGTGAGAGTTGGTGAGGGTGAAGATGGTGGTGGTCAAGGTGGAAAGAAAGATCGCGATGGGGAGCCTAGAAGTGACAGCGCGTCAATGACTAAGCAGATGGAGGGTATCGATAAGCCCCCGATGCCCCTCCAAGCCGTGTCGTCCCAACGTCATACCCAGACGTCAAGTTCAACAACACAACCACCATGGTCAAGCGAGTGAGTCTCTTTAAAGTGCTATACTATCCAAGCTAATGAACCAGATCTACTTCCTCGCTCACGGCGGCGTGGTCCAAGGTGCGTCCATCAACTTCCTCCACCCTGCCCCTGCTGGCTGACATCCCAGGCGTCGGCTTCCGCTACTTTACGCAGAAAAGGGCCACAGAGTATGGCATAACGGGCTGGTGCAGGAATACACCAAATAACAAGGTATGTACCCCTCATGCTGCTTCTTACCCTGCTAACAGGGCAGGTCGAGGGTGAGGCACAGGGTGCAGAAGATGCGTTGGACCGCTTCTTCAAGGACGTCGACCAGGGCCCGAGATCAGCCAAGGTGGTCAAACTCGACAAGGACAAGCGGGACGTGGTAGATGGCGAGGAGGGGTTCGAGGTGAGAAGGTAGCCGCGACGCTTGAATATCCCCCCCCCTGTAGCTGTATCCAAATCCTAGAGTTATTTACAAGAAACCCCGCCCCCTCTTCTTCACCACCGGCTTCCTCACCGCGCCGTGCGTGACAATCTTCTTCCCCGCCGCCGCCGCAGCAAGTCCCTTTGGTTTTGCCGCTTTCTCCGCCTCGGCCACAATACGCGCCTCATCTCGTGCCTTGTCATCGGCCATTTTGGCCTCAATCTCCATCTTGCGATTAAACTCCGTTTCCGTAACGCGCTTCTGCTGCGTCGAGTAACCCTTTTCCTTGATACTGTAAAACACACCACCCAGGTCTGCGAGCCAATACGGGTCGACGGCTGTGACGGTCGAGACGTAGACTTTTGATGTGAGGATGAGCTCGTGGTAGACGACGTAATCGGGCGGGTGGCCTGCGTAGAGCGCCGACGTCGGGTGGAGCTGGACGGCGAGGTTGGTGCGGAGGTTGATGTACTCGCCGGAGCCTTTGTATTTTGCGGCCTGGTGGTAGTAGCCTGAGCAGATGGCTTTGCGGATAATGTCCCAGTCCATGCCGCAGCTGACGAGTTCCATTTTCTGCATGCGCACGATATCGAGGAGCTGGTCGCGAATCTCCTTTGCGCGGCGCAGGGACTTGGGGTGCAGGAAGTGGCGGACGCACCAGCCGTCGGAGGAGCCGTTGGATTTCCATGCCTGGTAGACTTGGAGGTAAGTGAGGTGGTCTGACTCGTGGACCCAGAACTTTTCGCGCTGGGCGTCGGCTTCGTCTTGGCGTTCGCGAGGACGGTAGAAGACGTTGGGGACCGAGAGCATGGACACGATGGTCAGCATCTCCTCGCTGCAGCCGTACGCTTCGGCTGTCACTAGCAGCTTGGCTAGAGACGGGTCCATGGGAAAGGCGCTCAGCTTGCGTCCGAGATCTGTCAGCTCGCCGAGGTTGTCGAGCGCGCCGAGCGCCCACAGGTCGAACATGGATGTTGTGATGGTGTCCTGGGGCGGGGGATCCATGAAATCAAAGTCCAGCAAGTCCTTGACGCCCAGTGACTTGAGCATGAGCACCGTGTTGGCGAGATTGGTACGCTGAATCTCAGGAATCGTCTGCATGTACAGCTCCTCCTTGAAGGCCTTTTCTGTAAACAGACGGAACGCCTTGCCAGGTCCCGTTCGGCCAGCACGGCCAGATCGCTGCGACGCGTTGGCCTGCGAGATGGGGGTGACCTGCAGCGTGTCCATGCCCATCTTTGGGTTGTAGACCTTCATCTTGGAGTAGCCGGCGTCGACGACGTACTTGATACCGTCGACCGTCAGACTCGTCTCGGCAATGTTGGTAGCCACGACGCACTTGCGCACGCCAGCCTCTGCACGGTCAAAGATGCGCGCCTGCAGGTCAGCCGGCATCTGACTGTAGATGGGCAGGATGCTCAGGGGCGGCGGGTCGTTGAGCGCGTCGAGCCGCTTTTGCACCAGCTCGCACGTCACCTCAATATCCTCCTGGCCCGTCATGAAGACGAGAATGTCGCCGGCGCCCATGGAGACGTGAATTGACAGAATCTGTTGCACCGTCTGGTCGACATAGTCCTCGACGGGCGCACGGTGGAACATGACGTCCACGGGGAACGTGCGGCCAGGGATCGTAAAGTCGGGGGCGCCGCCGTAAAAGTCGGAGAAGCGCTTCGAGTTCATCGTTGCCGATGTGACGATCAGCTTGAGATCGCGCCGCCGCTGCAGGATCTTCTTGAAAAGTCCCATCAAGATATCCGTGTTGAGCGCGCGCTCGTGCGCCTCGTCCATGATGATGCACGAGTAGCGGTCCAGGTCGGGCTCGTTGAGCGACTCGCGCAGCAGGACACCGTCCGTCATGTACTTGATGACCGTCTCCTTGCTGGTGCAGTCCTCGAAGCGGATCGCGTATCCCACGGTGCTGCCCAGCTTGACGTCCATCTCCTCGGCCACACGCTTGGCCACGCTCATGGCGGCCACACGTCGCGGCTGTGTGCACCCGATCATGCCCGTCGCTCCGTAGCCCTCCTCGTACAGGAACTGCGTCAGCTGCGTCGTCTTGCCGGAACCTGTCTCGCCTACTACGACAATGACCTGGTTCTCTCGAATCACCCGCATGAGGTCCTCGCGGACAGCAAACGCGGGGAGGTACTGGCGCTGTTCCTGGAGGGTCTTTGTGCGGCTGAAGTCGCTGCTGCCGCCGTCGGTCTTTTTCAGATGGTCGCTGAACTTGTTGCTGGCCTCCTTCTTGGTGACATCGGCCTCGCTGGCAATGGGCATGGCACTGTCGCCGTCCTCCTCCTTGACGCCCATGAGGTTGCCGAGCGCCGTGCCCTTCATGCTCGTGGCTTCTTGTGCTTGTCGTCGCCGCTCGCGCTCCTGCCGCGCCTCGCGCACCACCTTGCTGCCCTTGCGACTGAACACGGCCATGTCGCTCTGGTAGTCTCGCACCGCCGGCACCGGGTCCATCTGTTTGGTGAAGATGGTGCGGCCATCAAGAAAGGGCGGTCGCAAGTCGTGGACCAGCAGATGCACTCGTGTGGCCTCATCATCCTCAAAGTCGGCGTCCATATCGCGCCGTCGTTGTGCCACGCCAGACACGAGCATGCGGTTCGTCTCCCACGCGTCATTCTCCTTTTGTCGCTGCACCTGCCGCACGTCGTATCGGCTCGTCATCTTCTGGGCCTTCTCGGCCTCGACCTTTTCGCGTTCCCATGCTGAAAAGTCGGTGCCAAACGGGTTATGCGCGTCGTCGCCAAACACGTGTCCGCCAAACTCGTCGCCCGCGTACCAGTCGCGGTCGAGCGCCTTGTCGTCTTCGGCTGTTGGTTCGGGGACGGCGGCCCGGTCGTCTGGCGCGTCCCGCCGCGGCGTCGACCTGCCAGAGTCGTCGATCCGCCGCCGCTTGAACACTGGCGTCGTGTATCTGTTTCTGTCGGCCATGGCGGGCGGAGTGAAGGGGGGTGTCGGATGTGGTGTGGTTGACGGTTGTCGAAAAACACACTAGTCAATCGTCAATCGAAGAAGGAGGTCTCTTATCTTATCGGGGGTCAAGGTACAAAGTGGGCCTCGGTATGAGTCGGTGAAGTCCATCACTCCGAGTCCTCCAACACAAATCAGCACCTGCTTTGCTTTCATCCACCAGCTTTGCTTTCATCCACCAGCTTTCCTTCGAGTCCTGCCACCTCGGCGTCCATCTCTGCGGCATCAGCGTTCATCCGACTTGTCTCGAAATCAATCAGCGTCACCCGGTGGTCACGCCCCACGATGAAGTTGTAACGGTTGCAGTCGCCATGAAGCATGCCAAGGTCGTGCAGTCGCCTCAAGCTCGCACTGCATATTTCCAAGTCGTCTGGCCCGGCAAAGCGACCCTCGACTTTTTCCAGCAGAAATCCGATGACACGGCTCTCCTCGTGGATGTGGCCCAGGAAGCGAGGGGCCAGCCCAGTGCCCTCCAACAGCCGGTAGGCTTTGGTCTCTGCCTCGATGTATGGAATCTCCCACTCGAAGCGGGTCATCTTTGCAATCACGAGCGAGTGCTCTGGTTGCGATTGTTTGTTCCAGGTGCACTCCCGGGCCAGGAGGGTGAGCTGTTCGACGCGCTGCAGGTGGAGGAAGTCGACAAGCCTGGGGTGCCACACTTCCTGGACGCGGGCCTTGGCTGGGGACGACAAGGCCGCTCGGAGTGTTCCGGTTGAATCGCGGGTTATTTGGGCGACAGTCACGACTCCTCGTCATACGGCAGCGGCGGCAGTATGGTCTCAAAGTTGAGGGGCAAGTCCTCAATCTGCTCCGTGTCGAGGGCATTCGGGCGGATGATGACGTCCTTGACGCGTTTGCCGACAAGAATTCGCCAATAATTGTCGTACTCGGGGCTATCGAGCTCCTGGGAGATGATTCTGAGGCGATCTGATGGCATTCTGAATTGGTTGATGCTAACAGGCAGCAGAACTGGACGAAGTCGACACCAAGGACTGATCACAGATGCAGGCAGACGAGGGGTCGTGCACGGGCCAGCACAGAAGGCAACAAGACGAGAGGCTGCATGCAGGGAGCTGTGAAGCCCAAAGCCGCGGCGATGGCTTATATCGTTGGGATGGACCTGTGAGGTCTGTTGTCGGAGACTGGGTCCGATGCTGCGGAAGGCGGACCGGGGTCCAAGGCACTACTATGATCAGGGTCCAACAAATGCCCCTCTGTCATCTTCACAGATTCACAACCAACATGGCGCAGACCACCATCGAACTATCAGAAGCCTTTGCCAACGCCTGCCCAGGCCTCCGCAGCAAATGGGGCGCCATACTCGTGCGCACAGCATACGCCACAGAGAACGACGAGGAACAGTGGGCGACCGCGCTGGACAAGCTGCACGCATATGCCCTCTCAACTCTCGAGGAAACTGACCTGGACCCCGATCATCTCGGACTGCCAGAGGTCACCGACCCCGTCGCCCTGGCCGGTGTTGGCAACGGCACTCTGCGGGCTGCTTTCACCGAAGGGATCGACATATTCCTCAAACGAGACAGGGACACAACCGATGAAGAATGGCCCTCCGACGGGCGCAAGGACGCCTTCATCGTCATCGACGGACCCTCGCTCGCCTCCCTCCTCGACGGCCCGGCCTTTGATGTTGCCCGGCCGCCCTCGTCGGATGAACCCTGGGTCGTCATCGTCGACGGGAGAGGCCCAACAACCGTGGCGTACCGCGGGGGCGGCCCCTACACCGGCGCCGTGCGGGTCAAGGCCCGCGCTCTGGGTCAATTCTTTGAAGAATTGGGGACGAAACCGATGGAAAGCCTGTGCCCGACCCGGGAGTACGATGGCCAGATCCCGCTGTACGACGGCTCGGGTCGAAGAAGGCTGATTGATCCGCCGGGAGGGCTTGAGGGACGGTACAGGTTTCCCCAAGGGACGCCGAGGGGGGCACAGGGTGCGAGGGCCATGCTGGATGATATTGAACGGGCGGGGATGCTATGGAGGGATGATTAGGTGAGGCGGGGGGGGTGACATGAGGATGTGGCGGTGAGACCAGACGCTCATCTGTGGAGTGCGACTGGAAGGCTGTGGATATGGTGACAGACTGGATCCAGGTCAATGCTAGATACGAGGTACCGAATGCCATGTCGTATGGGTACGATACACTGAAAAGGCGTTGCATTGTGACTGTTGTCTTGCTTGGAATTTTAGCGGCTGGTGCCTGGCCAGCAGACATATCACATCTCACCACAACCCCAGCTTATTCCAACTGACTTCTCCCCAAACACCCACCACCAGTCCATCACCATCACCACTCCACCATGGCAGAAGCAATGAAGTCCGCTTGGAAAGTCATCCCGGGCCTTCCCTCCAAAGACATTCGCGCCACAGCCTCCTTCTACAGCGACGTCCTACACTTCACCGTCGCCGAAACAAAGACAAACCCCGACAGCGACGAGCCTGACTTTTGCTCCGTCTTCGCAGGCCCCAAAGCAGCCGTCAACATCTACTTCACCCTAGAAAAGGACGCAGAACCCGGATGGGTGGTCATCGCCATGGGCACGACGCAGCTGGATAAGATGTACGAAGGTCTGGTGGCCGATGGACGGGCCAAGATCACAGAGCCGATTGCAGATACGGAAATGGGGTGGAGGAAGTTTACGATCGCGGACCCGGATGACAACAAGTTGACCTTTTTCAAGTTTCTCGAGGGGGGCAATCCGGGCGAAGAATGAGGGCATTCACGGGTCGCACTGTAGAAGTAGCAAGGCGGGCGTGAATCCACAGCGGGGAAGTTGAAGTCGTCACGACCACCCAGGGTCACTGATAAGATAAGCCCCACGTCGAGATTTTTTTTTGTCCACCACCACCACCCGACCGACATTTGGCGGGCTTGTCGTCTCTTTGGGTAGCAACACCACCGAGCACCGCCAAAATGTCCATGATCACAACCGCCACGTGGGTGCCCCGCGGTTTCGCGGCGCCGTTCCCGCAAAAGTACACATTCGACGAGGCCGAGTTTGAGCGGATAGCGGAGCTTGCGCAGCTCAAGCTTGACGATGCCGAGGAGGACCTGAAGGAGGCCCAGGAGGCCGAGGCCAATGCTGGCGCTGAAGCCTCGACGCCCGGAAAGAAGAGCAAGAAGGAGGAGATTGCCCGGGAAGAGTGAGTTTTCTTCGCCCGTCCCAATCCCATCATTCCTAACACTTCCCCCCCAGAATCGACATCAACGACGAGGACCTCAAAAAGTACAACCTCGACAACTACGACGACTCGGACGAGGAGGTCGACGAGGATGCCGTCGGTCGCGGCGAGAGCATGGCCATGTTTGGCAACAAAAAGTCCCTCGCCTACTACGAGTCCAACAAGGACGACCCCTACATCACCCTCGACGACAAGGAGGACGACGACGAGGAGCGCGAGAACCTCCAGATCCTGGCGACAGACAACCTCGTGCTGGCCGCCAAGATTGAGGACGAGCTCGCCCACCTCGAGGTGTACGTCTACGAGGACGCCGCCGACAACCTCTACGTGCACCACGATATCATGCTCCCCGCCATCCCCCTGTGCGTCGAGTGGCTCGACCTGCCCGTGCAAAAGTCCAGCGTCGACCGCGACGCGCCCGCCAACTTTGTGGCGATTGGCACCATGGACCCGGATATTGAAGTCTGGGACCTCGACACGGTTGACTGCATGTACCCCAACGCCATCCTGGGCCAGGGCGGCGAGGCGGCAGCAGGCGAGGCGCCCAAGAAGAAGAAGAAGAAGGCAAAGAAGGCCAACGACGAATTCCACGTCGACGCCGTCCTTGCCCTCGCCGCCAACCGCAAGCACCGCAACCTGCTCGCGTCCGCCTCGGCCGACAAGACGGTCAAGCTTTGGGATTTGCACACGACCAAGTGCGCCAAGTCGTACTCTTACCACACGGACAAGGTGTGCTCGCTCGCGTGGCACGCGACGGAGCCGACGGTTCTTCTGAGCGGTAGCTACGACCGCACCGTGGTAGCGGGCGACATGCGCGCACCTGGAGCTGACGCGCCGCGCTGGGGCGTCGAGAGCGACGTCGAGACGGTCAAGTGGGACCCGCACGACGCAAACTACTTTTACGTGTCGACGGAGAACGGCATCGTGCACTACCACGACGTGCGCGCGGCGCCGGCTACGCTCGCGGCCACAAAGGCCGTCTGGACGCTGCAGGCGCACGACGAGGCCGTTTCGGCGCTGGACATCAACCCTGTCGTCCCCGGCTTCCTGGCCACGGGCTCGACCGACAAGACGGTCAAGCTGTGGAACGTGACGGCCACGGGACCAAGCATGGTGGTCTCGCGCAACCTGGACGTGGGCAAGGTGTTTGTGACCAACTTTGCGCCGGATCCCGAGGTGGCTTTCCGCCTGGGTGTTGCCGGCAGCCGCGGCACGATGCACGTGTGGGACACGAGCACCAATGCCGCGGTGCGCGCCGCTTTCGCGGGCAAGGTGGCCGTTCCGGTGCGCGAGGGCGTTGAGGACCGGACTGTCGGCGTCGAGGATGACGACAGCGAGTCGGACAGCGACGAGGGCGAGGAGGAGGCCAAGGGCAGCGATGACTCGATGGATGAGGATTAGGCCAGCCAGCCCACAAGCCCAACAAACGCCGAGATACCCAGGGCGTGGGGCGTGATGGAGGGGTCAGGTTGGAGGCGAAGGATTGCAAAGATAACCGGTCCGAGTAGCCAAGAAACAAAACTCTTCATCAACACTTTTATTGCCCGAGCACTTTCACGCATCCGGCGATGTCCCAGCAATGTCCCAAGCGAGGAGTCTAGCTTTTCTAGCGTGGCCTCCGCGCCCCGACGGTGACCGAGACTCCGGTGCGGCGGCGGCGGCGCCCGGTGCGTTCCTCAGGAACAAGCCATTGTTTTAGTCAGCGGCGCCATGATGGCATCGAGTCAGCGAGCGTGCGGTAAGTCGAGGAGCGGTTCGTGCGAACGGTCGATGAACGGCGTGGCGGCGGGCGACGCAACGGCGAGGGGAAGCAGACAAATTGGAGATGGCTGATGACGTGCAGGGAGGCCCTGAGAGGCAGAGCAACAGGCCCCCTATGCGAAACAAGACACGGGCCGTCGTCAGGATACAGTCTCGGTATCGCGGTCTGATGATGAAGAGAGTTGTGGCAGGTGGTCTGGGTTGTTGGCGTTGGCACTGACAGCCGGGGGCTTCGTCCAATGTTGCCTCTGTCTCGGCGAGGGAGTTTGTCTCTGGTGGTCTGTCGTGCAGCGTCGCGCCGTCGAGGTTCGTCTCGCGTCCGGGTGCGAACCGTCTCAGGGGCGGAAAGCGTGGCGAACCAAGGTCCAAGGCCGAGAGTTGAACTTTTCGAGTCAGATCTGGCCACCACGACGTGATCTCGATGGGGGCATTGGGAGACCAGGAGGCAAAACTCCCGATGCGCACGGAGGAGAAGCAGGGGGGGAAAGGCTGGATCGCCGAATCGCCCGGTACTTCGCCCACTTCACCCACTGTGGCTCCATCCCCGTGGCCCCATATCGCGAGGTTCTTCCGTCTTCAGTTGGGCGCCCCCCCCCCCCCCCCCCCCC
>JACAFV010000138.1:384-74467 GCA_014635975.1 Plectosphaerella sp. P0831 | reverse complement strand
GGGTTCAACTTGTTGGCTCAGGGCCGGACAGCCAGTGGCAGCCACGCTAGCGCAGGCACAGGCGCCACTGGAGGGCGCGGCGTGAAACGCTGAAACGCCAGGAACACAGCCAATGGGCGCTGCTGGCTGTTGGTAATGGCAATTGCTGCCGCTGCGTTGCCTGCCCACTGGCATGTTCAGAGCATGTGTTCCCCCTGCCTCCCAAATCTATTCCCGTGCAACCCAAAAGGGGCCTCGTTTCTGCTTGAGTACATCCTGTTCCGGACCGCGATATACCACTCATGCTATGCCGCCCCCGCCTGGCCCCCGCTGCCCGGATTGATTGACGGGAGCGGGTTCTGCGGCGGCGCCGTTCGGATGGGAGCATGGGCGGCGCTGGGGCCAAAGTGCCGCCACCACCAACAGTCAACCGGTCTGATGTTGGTTAGGTTGGGACAGTTGGGTCGGACCGGTTGATCTGGCGAGAGCTTCCTCAGCTTTGGGCGTGTGCTGTGCATGCGTCGTGCGTGCGCTGTTTGCATGTCGTGTCGTGTGGTACCGTGGCACGACGCCATAGGCGGCCGGTAGGCGAGGGCCGTGAGAGCATTGGTGACCACTGGTGACGCAAACTGATCCAGCGACGGGGTCCAGATCGGTTTGTGCGGCATCTGTTCTGCTCTGCATGTGCTGTTGCTGCAGGGCAGCGTTGGCCAAGGTTCAGGTACCGCTGACTTCCCCCCGCCGGCATCATGCTAATTGCTTCTGCCCATCAAACTCTCTTCCCTTCAACTTCCTTGTCCTGTTCGCTGCTTTCGCCTCCTTGATCTCCTCTGTAACCGGCGATCCCATGCTCAATTGATGCGCCTTACCCGGCGCCCCAGTCGGTCCCGAGCGGAGAATAGGTCCTGCACATCACGGACATTGCACTGGCCCCTCCCTCTTCCCGTGTGTTCTGCATCGCCCAGCTGCTCACCCTGCGCTTGGTCGCCGCTTGCGCCTCTCCAGCATCAGGTCAAGTCTCGCCTGTTGGAGGCGCACAAACACAGAAGCAAATGCAGGCGGGCAGTGGCAGCGCTGCGGGCAGTGCTGTCTGCCCCCAAGGCAAGAGCGAGAGTCGCGGCGAAACGCCGGCGCCCAATTGGGAAGGGCGGCGGGTGGGGCCGTAGACCCCCGGACGTATCGTTCCTGGCCCACTGCTAGCCACTTGCCCTCTTCTCTGTTGAAAGCTCGCACCGTGATCTGCTCCTTCCGCGAACTTTTCACCCGCTGGCCCCCTCCTGGGCCCCCCATTGGCCATCTCCATCAGGGGAGCACCCCAAGCCCACCAATCAGTAGGGGCACTTATCCTAGCGCCGGCCGGGGAGGGGTTCGGTCTGATGGGGGCTAGCTCGTCCTAGCGCAATCAATGAGCGACAAACCCCCGTTGCTGGATAGGCACCACATCACTTAGAAGCACACCCTACGCAGCAAAAGAGGAGAGAGCTCATCGCTGCTATAGCTGAAATTCGGCGGTTGGTGACTTCCTTATGCGCTGGAGAGCGGAGATGTGCTAGAATAGCGGCAAGGAAAATCCTCCACCCAATGAGACCCTCACCGTGCTCTTAGCCTATGGTGCAGGGGGTCTTCTTTTTGCTCTTTCCCAAGGCAAGATCGGCCCAGCGCAAGGCACTTGCCCACCCAAACAATCCCCGTTTCCCACCCTCCCCCTCCTGCTGTTGCCTTTTGTTTCCACGGCCTCGACCTTTTGGGCGTTGAACTTGAACTCGAACTTTTCCTGTTCTTCCACGTCCTCTTGACGCTCCTTCCACCTCCCCAGTCAGAAGCCGCCTCTCCTTCACCACCGCCTCTGACTCTGTGATCTGCGATCACCACCAAGCAGCTGGACTCTTACTCACCACCCACCTACCTCGGCGCGTACAAATTACACAGAACAGACCCAAGACACCCGGTCCAACGTTCCCTACGCGCACATATCTGCGCCTCATCCTCCTTTGACTCTCACCTCGAGCTCCTGCCTCGATTACACCTCGACGCCGCCTCGACGATCTCGCCCAGTCCCAGGACGAGCTCTTTATTCACTTCTTTTCCCTGACGTCCCGCGCCCCCCGACCGGACAAAGAAACGCTCACAAAGCGCGCCAGTCTCGACGACGGACGCCACCAGGACCGGATTCCTTTGTGCTCGGCCCAGACCAGCACCTTTTTTTCTCACCACCACGACCGTTCCCTCGCGCCTATAACCTTCGCCCGGCGCGAGCCTCGCCGAACGTTGCCCAACGTTGACCTCAGCCATAAGCTATCAGGTCACCCGCGCGCCTCCCGCAGAAGCTGTCTCCACACCACGTCCAGCTTCCGTCCCCCGCCCAATCGCGTCCGCAGCTGCAGACACCTCCTTCGGACCCAGACCTTCCACCGCCAACACCCCCGCGCCGGCCTCACTCACAAGGTCATCCTCAGCTGGACCTGGACCGTTCGACTCATACCTTCCCCTTCTCAACACCTCGTCACACATCCACAATGTCGGCACTCTCCAGGGCCTTCACCACCCGCAGGGTGAAGCAGAGCATCGACACGGCCGCCGCCAACAAGTCAAAGGACTCGATTCAGCGCAGCAAGACAACAAAGGCCGGTAGCTCAATGCGCAACCTCATCTCGGCACCCGTCGAGTTGATCCACACGACAAACATGCTCTCCTACAACGCTCCAGACATCTCCCGCTCGCGATCTGACTCGAACACGGGCTCAGCCGCCGGCTCAGCCGCCCACTCTGTCAAGTCGTCCGACGAGGAGCCGGATAGCCCCCAGACCGCAGCCTCGTCGCCGCCCACGAGCCCGGACATTGGACCTAGCGACGACGTCCGGAAACCCGCCGGCCATAACGGCTCGCCCGCGCCTGCGCACAACCACCTGTCGTGCTACTTTGTCGCGCCCACCAACACCAACACCCGCGACTTTGCGCCTGCCCCCGAGCAGCACGCCGCGCCCGCCATTCCCAAGCGCTCACCTTCGCACACCAAGCAGGCCTCGTACGACGCCATCGCCCGCCAGCGCTCCATGTCGGTGCTGTCCAAGCACTCGGACCGCACCGTCTCCTCCAAGAACAGCATGACCTTCTCGCGCGCCTCATCCACATCCACCTCGGCCTCAAGCACCGCACACGACTCCATGCCCCCGAGCCCCAAGCCGCCCGTTCCCACCGTGCCGGCCGCCGCCTACCAGCACTACCCGGTGCCGGCTCCGGCCACCGTTGACCACCCCTTCGGCCGCGAGCTCGCCCAGGTCTCGGAGATTGCCGAGGACTACGGCATCAAGCACTCCGTGATTGACGCCGAGGAGCAGGCCCTCAAGGCCCAGGGTCTGTTGAAGCACAGCCCCGAGTCGTACGCCGCTGCCATTCACGACCTGCTCGCCGACTTCCTTTCAGAGCCCCCCACGTGGCGGCAGGACGTCCGGCCAGACAACAGGCCCGACGCCTCAAGCTGGATTTGATTTTCCTCTGCCTCTCATGTCCGCGGCATGACCGCCTTCTCTCGTTCACTGTACATATTCGGGCCATGCCCACACATACCCACCGCAACACACTCGTTGACGGGCTTTTCTTTGTTGGCAGACTGGCCGCGCGCCGTCATGTAGGAGTCATTTTGGGAGTTTTCCCGTCCGGCACAGGGCCGGGCCGGATGATGGGGATGTTGAACAGGATCTGGAGGGCGTTTTGATGATGACGCTTGGGAAGCCGTGGCGCTTCGCCAGGAGCTTTGTGCCTGTGGCCTGTGGATATTCCGCCAGGCAAATAAACGATCACCAAGACTGTCTGCTCATATGTTCGCTCGTGCATGTTGGCTCGTTCCTGTCGTGTTTGAGATGCGGTTGACTGGTCCCGGCCGACGCTGGTCTGGAGACGGCCGGCGGTTGCTTCGTGTTTCGGCCGAATATGGTGGCCCTGGTCCTGGACTGACTTTCGTTAGCAAAATGCGCCTTGCCATCAGAGCAGCCCCTGCAACGTTGTCGACATCTCGTGGGGTCCGTGGGGCTGGCACAACCAACGGCCCAACGGCGAGGCGCGTCATTGGCCGGTGTTTATGCAGTTGGTGATCTTGATACAGGGGGTGAGGTATGAATCAGGTGGCCAAGGGGGATGAAGAAGAGGGGAGAGAGGGGAGGGGAAGATTATAAAGATGGCAGTTGGCGCCTGGACTGGAGGACACGGTTGAATGCGTTGTTTTTGCTCTTGTGAAGCTATTGATACACTGTCCGTTCACCCTATTGTTCAATCCCTATTGTGCCACCCTACAATGACACGGTACCAAGTCGGCGCGCCTCAGGCGTCTGGCAGCACCGCAGCACCGGAGACGGGTCAATCGCCCGGTGGAAGACCGGCTGCGTTTGTCTTTGGAGCGGGGGGGCCGGCGGTCGCGTTTGATGGCTCCATGTTCGGAAGGCCATCATCGTCGTCTTCTTCGGCTGCTGAGCTGGGGGCCTCGTCGTCTTCTTCTTCGGCCGCTGAGCCGGTGGTCTCATCATCTTCTTCGGCCGCTGTACCAGAAGCTCCGTCGTCTTCTTCGGCCTCTTCGCCCAGAAACTGGGTGTCGGCATGGACGCCCGAGACGGACGGGTCCATGTCTGCGGCGTTGTCGGCGACTCCTGAGCCGTTGAGGGACAGGAGCAGGACGCCTAGGAGGTCGCCCTTCAAGACACCATCCAGGACGCCATCGGCGCAGACATCATCAGCGCAGACACCGCCAGTTCGAACACCGTCAGCCCAGGCACAGCCCGTCCAGACACCACCCGTCCAGACACCAGCGCGGACTCCATCGACCCAAGCACCCTCGGCCCAGACACCGTTTCGAATGCCTGCTCTCTCGCCTGGAGGAAACGCTGTCCTCCCGTCGATTGAGACACCCCGCTCCAGGATGTCCACTCCCTCGACAACGGCCTCGCCCTCACCCTCATTCACCATCTCACCCCCTCCCCTGAGCCCCTCCCCGGGAGCCCGGGCCCTCGCTAGGTTCCCCATCCGACGAAGCAACGATATGTCTCCCGGTATAGGCTCCGTAGCCCGGGGCCTTGCCGGAGTTGCGCTAAACACTCCGGCGGCCTCCCCTGGTATAGGTTCCGTAGCCCGGGCTCTCGGCGGAGTCGCTCTTAACTCCACCGTGGCCTCACCCGCAGCCTCACCCCGCCCTTTGCCTCGCGCCATTCACCGTGTCGAGGACGAGGAACTCGCCCCCCATCGTGTCCATGCCCCAGAGGTACAGGCGGCGCTGACAGGCACTCGTGCCTTGGCTCGTCGCCTGGCCGAGGTTCTGGGTAGTGGCAGGCTTCATCTGAACCAGGGTACGGATGTGTATCGGCTCAAGAAGGAGGCGGGTGAGCTTGCGCGGTTCGAAATATCGGCAACGCGAACTGTAGGCCTTGTGGGAGAGACTGGCGCTGGTGGGTTGTCATTCAAAGCTTCTTGGAGAGCATGATGCTGACATGTACCAGGGAAGAGCAGCTTGATCAACAGCCTGCTGGACTACAAAAGCCTGGCCAGAACGGTATGTAACTGACATGCCTCAGTAAAGTATGGTACTGACTTACTGCTCAGAGTAACGGCGGCGGCGCTTGTACTTGTGTGGCCACCGAGTACATCTACCACGACCGGGACGACTTCATTATCGATGTCGAGCTGTTCACCCGCGAGGAGGTAAAGACGCAGATGACGACCCATCTCCTTAACTACCTTCTGCATGACCGCAACGAAAGAGTTGAGGACCGAGAGGAGCTGGTCAAGAAGGCAGCGATTGCTGAGTCAACGTTCAATACCATCTTTGGCCCACGTGCTGACGGCGACTTTCTCCGCGCAAGAGAGTCGGACCAAGTCCTGGTTGATCTACACCGGTGGGCTGACGAGGCGTACCCTGCTGAAATGGGTGGGCGTGGGACCTCCTTTGCGTCGGCGAGGGCATGCTCTGATGAGTTGGAGAAGGTCAGTGCTGGGGACCAGGAGGGCAAGTGGCCGTTTATTCGGCTTGTGAGGTGAGTACAGACAAAAGGATGCCTTTGAGATGGGTTTGACTGATTTGCTTGTCCACAGGGTCTTCTTGAGATCTCACGTCCTTCGCAACGGCTTGAAGCTGGTCGACCTACCTGGTAAATGACCATCCCAGTCTCTCTACTTCCTCCTGCTAACTGCCCTAGGCCTCAAAGATGCCAATATGGCACGCATCGCCGTGACAGAGCGCGAGCTTCAGAAATGTGACGAGGTCTTTGCTGTTGCTCGCATCGGCCGGGCAAAGAACGACGCAGGCATCGTCAAGGTCTTTGATCTCGCCAAGCGCGTTCATCTGACCAACATTGGCATCATTTGCACTGCGTCTGACGTGAGCTGCTTTCCGCTTCTTACGACGCATAGCTGACACTCCCCAGGAAAACGAGGCGCACGAGGCCGTGAGAGACAGGGTTGGCCATGAGCGGTTGGAGATGGAGCGGCTGCGTGAGAGAGCCGATGGCTTGAAGCAGCAGAGAGATCAGGCGGAAAAGGAGGTTAATCAACTCGACGAGGGGAGTGAGGCGCTTCCGACATTGTACGGTCATTATAGAGGTTTGAGGTAGGTGACCGAGCTCAGTGTCAAGGGAAGTACTAACAATACCCAGGGCTCAGTCGGAAGAAGCAGACGAGGCGTGAGTACAGATCTCTGATGACTACTGAGGTTCCAGCTGACAGGCTACAGACTGATCAGGCACATGATCGAGACGCGCAACGCGGAGGTCGCCCGTTCCCTCAAGGAAACATTCCGCGAGCGAGCCAACGGGGACATGCGCGTCTTCTGCGTCAGCAGCAAGATATACCGTAAGCATCGACAGGACCCCCTTCCACAGCCAGGCCGTCTCAATTGGCTTGCTCTGAGCGGCATCATTGCCCTGCGGCGGCACTGTCTCGGGCTCACGGCCGACAGACAGCTGCAGGCGTTGACGGCGTATGTTGGCAGCGCCATGGGGCTGGTCTCCGACCTCGGCTTGTGGGTGAACGCTAGTGAGAATGGCAGGGAGAGAAGAGCCGCTGTGAGAGAAGCGCTGGATGAGGTTGAGCAGAGGTTCAGAGAGGTGAGTTTACCTGAGCTGCGTGGTTGAGCCATGCTGATGTCGATGATCTAGGCGGTGAGAGGGGGAGAGTCGCCCCTGGTTTGGGCACATGCCACCATCACGGATTCTTTCGTTGATGAGGTGATTCAAGGTACGTGAGACGCTCCTATATCAGGAACCAGTACTGATCCCCATCAAGACCGCAGTATTGGCAGGTGGTCAAGGGCCGCCATCGAGGCCTGTCGAAACTGGCAGATGGTTGATACCGGTGAGGCACCTCGACACTCGGCTTGACTTGAACCGAGTGACTGACCTGACGGACAGCCTCCTTTGGCGCCTTCTGCCGCAAACATGGCGTCCACAAACCGGCCGGTGAAGACGAACGCAACTGGAACCAGGAGGCCATTCAAGCAGCTGCCGATGAAGTGGACGTGACATGGGAGGCCTGGGTTCAAAGGATACGAGAGGCTATCCTGGATGATGTTGTCAAGAGGCTCCGAGTTGCAGCGGCTCTCAGAGACTCGCCGTTGGGTAAGCAAATGCGGTTTGAGGCGACTTCTCGTACTGACATCCCAGTCCCTCTGCTGCAAGGCACAGCCCGCCTCGCAGACCTAATGACTTCCACATCGACGCGCCAAACAACAGCGGTGCAAAATATGGAGCAGCTATGGAGAAACTTTGCAAAGGGCTTAAGGTGCATCCTTTTCCCTTGAGGCATAATACTCTCAACTGACAGCCCAGTGCGCTCCACGCTCGAGCATTCACAGGCATCGCCTCGTCGATGATGGCAGAGGCCCTGAGGCCGGCTTATATCGACTGTGCCAGGAGAAGAGGCAAGTCTCACGACATGCTTCTTGGATAATGCTGACCGTCCGTCAGGCCAAGGTTGTGATAAGTGGCGCAAAAACACGATGAAGCAAGCGGTGAATGACCCTGGGCTGTTCAGTGACTTGATGGGAGGGGTTCAGGCCGAGGTCGGCGGCTTGGCTTTCTTGCTGCAAGCGGAGATGAAGGCCGTGGCAGAGGAGCTTCTGGTAGGCATTGGGGAGACGCTGGATTTGGTAAGGGAGGAGAATGCGGCGGCGGAGGGGGAGAGAGACCCTGAGCTGAGGAGGAGGGTGGCCGAGGCGGTTCACGAGGGTAGAGGGGAGATGGCGAGGCTGGTCGAGGTGGTCCAGTAAGATGATGCGTGATGGAAGAGTCGACTATCCCCGAATCCCCGACTCGCCATGCTCAACACTTGTTATCACCGAAAATAAAGCAAAATGGTTGCCGTCCTGCCGAATGTGTCTTAAAATCCTCATGGGGAGGTCGCCCGCAAGAAGAACTCCGTGACCATGAAGCATAAAGGTATCGGCAAAGACGCCATCTTCTCTCGTGACCCCCTGAACGTCGGCTATCCCGGGGAGTAATGGGAGATGTCATCCACGGAACCCAGCTAGCTGCTGAGCTGCACCCACGTCTGACACAGGATCATCAAGATCACCAACAAAGGACCGCCGATCCAAAGAAGCAACATCCCCGTGGTCTCCCTCCCCAAAACATCGCCACCCCCGGAACTCTCCGGCTATCCCCAGGGAGACCAAGACACCTTCTGCTCATCACCCTCTCCTCGCCACCACTTTCGCCGATCATCCTTACCATCAGCCTCATAATCTCCGAACGCTCACCCGCAAATCTTTCCTCCCAAAATATCGATTGATCACGGTCCCCCAAGTCGGTCGATAGACACCAACGCTAAAATCGTGGTCAAACAAACCGGCCCCAAAAGCGCCCATTCATCCGATATTTCCGCCCCTCCGGTGTGGCAATGGCCTAGAACTCCGCCACCTCCGTCGATAGGCCCGGCGGCGTCAGGTGAGGCGTTAGCCGGGTTGACTAGTCAGGAGGTAAGCTTCGGTTGCCTTTGCCCGGGCGGTTGTCCGATTATGTCAACTTGAGCGATCACCAGAGTCAAGCAGAGAGGACAAGTAAGGTATTGAGAACAAATTGTTGAACCTAGGAAAGACTACCAAAACGCCTTTCCCCCCAAATCCCAAAACGCCCTCCCGGTGTAGTGACAAGACATTAAATATTAGCAAATGAAGCGAAGTCTCATGACCGCGACAATGCTCGCGACCATGCCGTGACGATGCCAAAGCCAAACACCTCTAACCGTCTAATCGCGCCCAGTGCTCCTTGCTCCTCAATCATTGAATGTTGTTCACTTCCCCAGCTTAAACCTTGACGGCGGCCGACAGGGTGAGCTTGACGGGGGCACCGGCGAGGGTGACCCACTGGATAGGGGGCTCGGTGCCGACCTTGTCGTTGCGGACGGTAGCGCCGGTCACGGTGCCCGTGGGGATGGTGACGGGGATGGGAGTGCCACACCTGTTGGCGCCGAGGGGGCTGCCGGTGGCGCCAACGGTGACGGAGGTGATGGTCTTGCCGTCGGCGGAGTAGCCGTAGGCGAGGGTGGGCTTGCAGGCATCGAGGGTCTGGCGGGCGAGGAAGTAGGTCGCGATATCCTTCTGGGGGAGTGAGACGATGGGCCAGGCGGTGAGACGGGTCATCTCCTGGGCAATGGTCTCGGTCCAGGCCATGATAAGGGACATCTTGCCGGTCTTGGCGCCGATGGTGATGCTGGGCATATCAGACTGGCGCATGTTGGCCTGGTGGAACATGTAGGGGTCGGCCTGCAGGGCGAAGAGGTAGCGGGTGTTGTCGGCGCGGGCCAGGTTGAGCAGGTCGGTGAAGGTGCCCTTGCCGCCGGACGTGTCGATCCACTCCTTGGTGGTGCACTCGGGAGTGTCGCAGTTGTAGTAGATGGTGGTGGCAAAGCGGGGGATGATCGTAAGACCAGCGTAGCCGTTGTCCTTGACGTTCGAGATGAGAGGGTGGTACTTGCTGACGGTAGACTTCAGCGGCGCGCGGGTGTTGTCGCCAACGACGTTGGTCAGGCCAGAGTCCAACCACGCCTTGATCACGTCACCGTTGTGCAGGCCGGTGATGGCAGGGGGCACGAGCGAGGAAGCCGAGAACTGGGTGGCAGCGGCGATACCAATCTGAGCCATCCACTTCTGGTTGAACTCGATCTCGCGCTTCGCGTCCTTGTAGGTGGCGTTGTTGAGCTCGTAGTGGGTGAAGGTGTGGGACAGGTGCATGTAGGCGTTGGTGTTGGCGGGGGTGCTGAACCACTTGGCAAAGGCATCCCGCTGGGCACACTGCAGGGACCAGGGGTAGGTGACGAACTCGGCGGGCCAGTGGTCAGTGCCGGTGCCGAGGGGCTTCTGGAACTCGAGCGCAGTGTCGACCTGGTCGAGGGTCTCGACGGCGTACATGGGCTTGCAGACGGTGTTGTCGGCCGTGTTGGCAGCCTCAATGTCGCCGTTGCCGTTGTGAGCGAGCTCGAGCTTGAAGGCGGAACCAGCAGGCAGGCGCTTGTTGAGATCGGTCATCCAGGTGACGTGTCCGGTCATGTCGGCGACGCGGGTCTTGAATGTCTTGCCAACGGGGTAGTACATGTCGGTGGGAAGCTGAACGTCATCGACCTGGGTGCTGAGGTGCGTCTTGCGCTTGCCGAGGAACACGCCGCGGGTCATCCAGTGGATGTGAGCGTGCTGCAGGTAGTTGGAAGCCGCCGACCAGACGGGAGCCCAGCTGGTGAACCAGACAAACTGCTCACGATCGCCAAACTTGTTGATAACGGCCGCAGTCGTGTCAGTATTGTAGGGGCCGCCGGGACCGAACTTGGCCACCTGCCAAGTCGTAGCCGGGTCCGTGATGGTCGAAGGGTAGTGGTAGAGCCCGGCGCTGGAGATGCCGGCGTTGAGCTTGAGGTTGGCAGTCGGGAAGCCGGTGCTGTTGGTGAAGCTGACGAGCTGGTCAACGCCATCGGCGCAGCACCCATCGGTGCCGGCGAGCGTGGCGCCAAAGGCCGGGCCAGGGAACTCGTTGATGCGCACCATGCGCACCTTGAAGTTGGTCTGGTAGGCCCAGATGGTGTTCCACTGTGCGTCGGTAATGGCCGACTGCCAGACGCCGTTGTAGTCGTACGCAAGGGCGTCCATGATGATGATGCCCGAGTAGCTGCCGGCGGTGGCGGTGGTGTTGAGAACAGGGAGAGCTTTGCCCTCCTTGGGAACGAGCACGCTGTCAAAGGGGATACCGTAGCCGGTGAGGCCGGAAGAGGCCGAGTCGACACCCTCGGCATCGCGAGCAAGGATGAGAACCTTGTTCTGGATGGTTGCGGGGATGGCGGCAACCGAGCCTGCCAAGAGCAGGGAAGCGAAGAGGTTGGAACGCATGGTGGCGAAGATCCAAGCTGATTAGGTATTAAGTGAGAAGTAGGAGGAGGAGGATGTATGAGAGAGAGAGTGAGGGATGAGGGTGAGGATGAGAGAAACAAATATGCTTAACCGGGAGCAGGGCCGGTCCCTTATGTAGTGTCGAGGGCATTTCCAGAAACCTGGGGATTCTCACGCGAAAATTGCCCATCCCGACACATGGGACGAACAAAGTGAGCCAGGGGATTGGGATGGGATGGTTGGTCGAGCCATCCCAGGTACCGCACAGCTCCCGCCGCCGCCGCCGCTGAACGCTGACCGCTGGGTGTGCTGCCCGCTGTGATCCGTGAGCCTGGGCCCGGACGGTGGGCGGCGAGCCGTCGTATCGAGGGGGGCGCCCCTTGGCGCCCCAGCTGGTCTAGCGGCGGCCAACAGGGGCGGCAGAACCTCAGCTTGCGTGGGTGTGATGGCAGTGGTTGAGATGCCAGGGCTCGGAGCATTGTGCAGTGGGTGCGCTGGGCCGGCCCCGCGGGTCGGTCAACAAGGGTTGCATTTGAGACCCCCGGCTCGCTTCCGGAACTCGTATAGCCGTGCAGCTAGCCTCGCTGGTCCAAGGGTCGGGAGCCGTACTAGGCGTCGATCTCGCCAGACGAGGACACCAGGTGGATGCCGGTTCTTTGTTCTTGGTGACAGAACAAAGCAGATGAGAGACAGTCTCGAAGGGTCTTTGGTTGACTCGTGGCAGCGGCTGCGGGATCATGGGATGATGTCTCGGCCGCGAGAAATTGGTCGGTAAGTTGTCGTGAATGAGATGTCTCAGTCGAGGTCAGGTCAGGCCAGGTTAGGGTCGGGTCAGGGTCGGGTTCAGGGGTACGGCGCGAGGGCCGCTCGGGATGTCTTGGACGAGGGGTTTTTCTCGGGACGTCGTCTGCACCTGTAAGTCAGAGTCAGCGTCAGTCAGGCCACCAGGAATGCCCCTCAACGGCTGCCGTCAGACAAACTTGGCGATGTATACAGCGGTCAGAGCACGACAGCCGTCAAAAGCTTGGCTCACGACCCCCGTGCACCGTATCCAAGCTGGTGAATCGCCCGGGCTGCCGTGTTTCCCGCGCAACACCTCGGATGAAAAAAATTCGTCGACCACCATCCAGTGTGGCATCCACCCACACCCCGCTCGCTCAGCCCGGCCTAGTCGGTCGACTCGGTCCCCCCATCGCCCCAGGGCACCTATCACAGAGCCCCGGGTTCCGAGGAGCGTCCTCAAAGAGACTTCTTCGCTGACCAGCTGCCAGGGTCCACTGGTCGTCTTGTCCTTGTCCAGGAGGGGCGGGACCTCCCCGAAGCGCAGGCCCTTAGCAGGCCCCCGGCGCAGGGCGAGGATCGTCAGCCAGCCAAGATGGCCAAGACGGGAAAGGCGCGCCCAGCCGCGGGGAGAGGAACAAGGCTTGCAAGGCCCAGGTCGGTAGATGGGCCTGGATCTGGCCTGGCAGGGAGCGCCACGACTGCCGTCCAGGCTGGTGATCACCGCAGGGACACCCAAAGAAGCCGCGCCCCCGCGCTCTGACAACAGCACGCCGCACGCACACCGCATCCCCGGGACTCGGGATTCTTGAGGCTGTTTCTCAGCAGAACAGACTATTGCCCCGCTAGCAGTATGGCGACGTGGTCGACTGCTTCAACCTGGCCGGGCCGAGGGGGCTGGAGGGAGGGCCTTGGCGGGCGGTAGGTGGTATTCGGGATGCCTTGGGGGCGAGGAGGGCTGACTGACATGGCCGATCATTGATCAATGCATCGATATTGCTTTTCGTGGCAGTTTCTCGCTGGCGATCGCGTCAGCACGGGGCAGGTCTCTGGCTTACTTTGGGGGCTCGACCAGTCGGTGGTCCTCAGCTGGGCGTCGTACAGCGGGTGCGAGCGCGGCGTGCGGCGTGGGGCGTGCATGCGTTTATTGATGCTGCAGGTGGAAGAAGCACTGCAGTCATGGCGATAGTCGGATGCAGGTGCATCGTGATGGAGTGATGGGGGGTCGATGGGTGGTCGAAATTGAGCGTGGGTGGTGATGATGTAAGGCAAGGCCCGTTTGTTGTTGGGAAGGAGCGTGCCGTGGATGCACCGTCCTTCCCGCCCGATGCCTGCACCTTCCCTCCCATCTCTGCCGATGAGGGGAATCGCACCACTTCGGATTTTCAATCTCACCCTGCCACTGCAAAGTTCTCGTGCTCGGTCCCCGTATTGCTTTCCGCCCGATGATCCGATCCTTCAGATGCAACTGCGCAGCACGCCCGAAAGTAAACGTCCGATGATCGTCCATCCAGTCGCCGCTCCTGGCGAGTCGTCCCATCTCTGCAGCCTGCAGACATCAACGGCCAGACGCTCGCTGCATGTCAGCCTGGCCGTGCCATCGCGACATCTCCCCCGATCAGGCTGACAGGAGCACGCACAAGCACAAGCACAGCGTAAGCCCACTCACTGCATTGACTCGCATGAACCCTTCTAGATGTCTTGGCTGACACCTCACGCCCATTTCCGTCAGTCGGCAGCTGCGTGGCTGTAAGACATAGGGGTGCCCCACCCGATGAGCCACCGACAACCACCGACGACCGCCGAAGCCTCCGACGAGCCACCTTTGTTCATCACCGCCACGCTTTCCGCTACGTCACATGTCTTGTTTGACAAATGCTCCGACAAGTCGACCACCTGGCGTACACCTCGCCCCGGCTGGGCTTCCCCAGGCCTCAGCCCAACATCAAGCGGTTCCAACGGACATTGCCCAGACGTGGCCATGGCTGCGATGCGGATCCTCCCGAGAGCTTCGATCCTCAAACCCCATCTTTCCAGCTCCGCCAGTGCAACGTCCGGAGCCCTCCTGGGCGTTCAGAGGGCCGTGCAAAGTCAACGGCGGTCGACCCATCCGCCTGGATCCCGCACTGAAGAGTTGTCTAGCCCGTGGACCTTCCGACGGCCCCGCACGCCGCATCCGGCGTTCGACGATTGACATGGCCTCATCTTGTCTCCGCTGTGCCCTGACGGCGTCTTGGCAGGCCTGGATTGTTCTTCAGCAGCCTGGACTGACGTCGCCAAGCTGCTGAAGGGAGCCGGCCTGTCGTATTGACACTGAATCCTTGGGTGCTTGGCAGCTGGCTCCCAGAGCCCCAACTCCTCGGAAGACGCCCCAAAGCTTGCCAAGGACAAAGAGACCCCAGATCTCAACGCCCGTGTCTCATTCACCGCCGTCCGTCTCGAAGTTTGCCTCCCCCACTTGTTCACAGCCCTTTCCGGCGATCGAGTCCCCAGCTGGCCCGAGATCCGCTCCGTGCTGTCGCCAAGCCCGCCGATGTGGAGGTCAAGCCTGGCGAGAGCAGCCGCACGTCGAGACAAGGAGTTCAAGTGTTGGCTGGAACTTGATGAGCGACATGTTAGGGAGCACATGAGTCGGAAAGGTGAGCCGCGAGGAGCGACAAGTTTTTCTTGCTGTCCAATGCGCCGAGATCAGCCGAACCGACATGCAATGAAGTCAAAGTCTTTCTTGCGAGCATCATCAAACACCAGGGTGCATCTTCACCATGCTGCCTGTGGGTATTTGGGCCGCTCATTGAGTACCGCACGAACATCTCCCTCAAGACGCCGAATCCACCACTCGAGGCCCCAAGAGCGCGCTCCCCCAAACGCCTGCCAAACTTTCCCAACAGCTCCATTACTTCGCCAAGGGACCCGAGTGACCTGCCTCTCTAGGTGAAAGTCTTTGATGTCACTTGCGACTTCTTCTCAACCATGACCGCACAATACCTAGCATGCCTGCAACTCGCGCAGCCACCGTACCAGATCGATGTCGGGAAGGAGGCTACGACCCAGACGACGATCAGAGCACTTTCGACCATGCGCGGCAGGCACCCGCAAGCCGTTGAACGTCAGCCCACAAGAGGTACCTTCCCAGGTCGAGAGCAAGACCACAACGTTCCTGGCCAGAACGAGCCGGCAGGCATGGCGCGCGGAGTGATTTGGGAAGGTATGGCCAAGGGTGCTGGAGAACCCAATTGAGTGGCGAGCACCCGAGCCCAATGAAGAAGTAGGACCCAACGCTGTCAGAAGTTGCAGAACTCTTGTCAAAGGTTTTTGGCCCAGGATGCTGGCGTCTTGGGAAGGAGGCACCTTCTCAACAGCCCCAGGCATTCATCCCGCGGCGGCTCGGATAAAACAGCACCTCGACACGACTTCGCCAAATGCCGCAAATGTCATCAGCTTCATTCTCCGTCTCTCAGACGACCCGCTCAGGCATCCATCGGAAGCATAATTGCTATAAAAAAAAACCCCCATCACACTCATTTCCAACTTCAGTCTCTTTAGAACCATCGCCCATCCAACAACTCACAGAATGGCACACCCTCAGACCCCCCCGCGAATACCTCAAGGTCCTCAAACCCTCGAGGCAGGGCCTCCAACACAGATGGAAAAGCTCGACGATCTTAGTGTGGCCAACAGTCTTGAAAATGTCGACCTAGACAGACCCGACGACCCTGATCTTGTCGACTGGGATGGCCCTGATGACCCAGAGAACCCGAGAAACTGGTCCAAGACGAAGAAATTGATCACCATCACCCTTGTCGTCCTTTTCACTTTTCTCTCGTGAGTCTCTCGAGCCCGCTTCTTTCCCTGCTGACCCCCCAGATCTGCCACTTCGACCATCAGCGTCTACGCCGCGCCTAGCATCAATCGTTCCTTTGGATCGAGGAGCATCGAGGCCTTTGAAGAACCGGAGTACTTCACTGTTGAAGACATGATCACCAACATCTACTTCCTGGGAGTAAGTCCCACCTCCAACACACCTAACATCTTCTGACGTTTGCTAGTATTTCCTTGGCGCCGTCCTCATCGCGCCCCTCTCCGAACTCCACGGTCGTTCACCCTACTACAGGGCATGTGCTGTCGTTTTTGCTGGCTTCAACATCGCGTGCGCTGTGTCGCAATCGATCGAGACCATCATCATCTTCCGCCTCATTGCAGGGATCGGGGGCTCGTGCCCTGTTATTCTCGGACCCGGTACCGTGGCCGACATGTTCCCTGCCGGCCGCCGCTCTGTGCCCATGGCCGCCTACGTCGTCAGCAGCATTGTGGGTACGTTGACCGGAACCATCAGCGGCGGACACATTACCACCGCCCGCGGCTGGGACTGGTGTTTCTGGGTCATAACCATTGTGGCAGCACCTCTTTCGTTCGTCATACTCTTGGCCGCTCGCGAGTCGAACCCACGCGTCCTGCTGCAGAGCAAGGTGGCCCGACTGCGTCGCAAAACGGGAAACGTGGAGCTGCATTCGGCGCTGGACACTGACCTGAACCGACATGCCCTCGTTTTCAGGTCCTTCTCTCGCCCGTGGCGCATTCTGGGGTCGCCTGCTATGCTTGGACTGTCTCTACATACCTCACTCATCTACACCTGTTTTCACTTATATGGTGCCTGGTTCACCCCAATTCTTCCCCTGGGTCGCAAGAACTCCCTCAAAGAAATTGGAAGGGCCATTGGGATACAGATCGGAATGGCCATTGCAGGTCTCATTGGCGTCGCTCTGTGCGTTGTCATCATCAACCGAGTCTCGTCCCGGCTGACAAGTCGCCGCGGAGGGGACCCCCAACCCGAGTATCGTCTGCCGANGTCTGCCGATCATGATTCTCGGCACCTTGGTCGTGGTCGCCGGCCTTTTCTGGTGGGGATGGAGTGTACAGAATACGACCCACTGGGCCATGATCTGGATCGGCGCGAACATCATTGAGGGAGGCACCTTTGTAACCTACGTAGGTACCCCGGAATGCCGCAAGGTGCATTTGCTAACTGTGACAGTTGGCATTCTCCCTCTACCTCGTCGATGCTTTTCCGAGCTATGCAGCTTCGGCCATGGCCGCCGCTATGATCCCTCGCGCCCTCTTTGGCCTTCTGTCGCCGCTCTTCGACATGCTGAAATATGGCCTTGGCCTCGGCTGGGCCTCATCGGTCCTGGGATTCCTGGCATTTGTTTTTATCGCGGTGCCGGTTCTCTACTACAGACCTGGTCACCAAGCCCGCCGGGCTGAACGATCGCAATACCCATTTTGAGGCTGCAACTCCGTTCGGTTTTCACGATCAAAGACGAGGGAGCATTGCAGCTATCGACGGACATTGGAACCCGGGCAGGTTCTTGCGCCGACTTGAGTTGACAAACGTGTCTCCGAGGAATGGCGGGGCGACCTGGCGAGGGAAAACCTGTGGAGTGCACTATTCTCAACCGACTCACGTATAGTTATGAACATGATTATCTCTCATTTGATGTTCCCTCCCAGCCTCAGTACGGATCCTCCAGGTCCTCCAGAAGATTCCCGACGTCTTGGTCAAATATCTTCCACATTTCTTCGTCGTACTTTTCCTCGGCCCCGTCGACGGGTGCCTCTTCCGGGGCCTCACTCACGCTCATCTGCGCAAATATCTCCTCCTCGTCCTTCCCATTCTCCACGCTGTCAAGATCCATCAAGTGTAGCTTGACGCTCTGCTCAGCCGCTGACTCTGAATTCGTGATGTACTTGACATGTAGGCGTTTCCACTGCGCGGCCCAGACTTTCTTGCCGGGAATCTGAGAGCCAGCTTCGGCTTCGCACCCTGGGCCGAGCTGGAACTTTGCACGGGCGGGTGCTCCCAGTAGAGCTGCTATGTCTCTAGGCTTGGACATGTCCGAGCCCGGGACAGACTGCAGAGAGTACGTCACGGCGTCTTCGATGTACAGAATGCCGGTGAGCATCCAAATATCGGGGGTGGAGACAAGGTTCTTGTGCGAGGTCTTCATCGCACGGGCGACGGAAAGGCGGATTCTGAGCCAGTGGCTGATCGGGTCTTCGGGGTCGGCTAGCAGTTGTTGTAGGAAACTGTTGGGGCTGGGAAGGGATTGATCAGCTCGGTATAGGTACGGTACTACTGTGCGTGCACTCACTCTACCAGCTCGACCTTGGATGCGTTCTTCCCAGCCACGACATGGCCGTCAGAAGAGGCGCCCAGGTTGAGGAGGGGCTTCAGGTCATCTCCGAACTCGACATCTCGGCCGTTTCTGTGGGAGAGGAGGCACATTGGCCGTTCATCTACCGTTGCAAGCGGCGGAGTGCTCTCCAGGTCTCTGTACCGATTACTTGTCAGCCATAGGGTGGGTTCGGCGGAGGGTGATGCGTACATGTCCTCATAATGCTTGTATGGTGTTTGGAACTTTGGGTCGGTGTAATCAAATGCCAAGGTTCCGAGGCGGAGAGAGCTGGGGTCGTGTCCATTGGCATATGCGAAGTAGGTGAGCTTCTCCTTGGGTGACATTGTGAGGTGGTGTGAATGATTGGAGGAAAGCCGCGGTGTTGCGATGGGAGGCATGATCGGCTTCAAATATGTGGTCCAGCCCCCTAGGTCCCTTGAGCTTCCCAGCCTCCTGCTGAGACTTGTTTTCAGCCTTATTCGAGCAAAGCTAGCGCTGACCGGTATGTGATCTACCGGCTAGCAAATAGGTGCGTTGCAGCTTGGAGGAGGGGTTGAGTTCAATCGCGTGTGTTGGTGGCGCGACCAGCCTTGCGTGTCTCGGATTTCCCAGGTTATCTATGATCGCCAGCCGCGCCGGATTGGGCTTCATGCTTGCACCCCTGTCACGTGCGGACGTGTCTCAAGATGACTCTACTACGACCCTTGCTTGTGCAGGAGTATACAAATCTAACATAATGCCTCTCGCCCTCTTGCTACAACCCTGATTCAGCCTTGACGAACAACACAATCGTGCTGCCCTCCCGTACCCGGATTTTCTCCTCCCGAAGCACTCCAAGGATGGCTGAGATGGCCATCGAGTGCGTCACCAAAGCCACAAACCCATTATCGTCCGTGGTGAAGATGTCCTCCAGGACCTGCTGCTTCCTCGCCACGTGCTCTTTCATCGTCTCGTAGCGCGTACCACTCCAGAGCGTGTCTTCCTCGGAGAAGCCAGGCTCCAGGAAATAATCGGGGTAGTTAGCTTGGATCCAGCTGCGGCTGCTTCTACGATCGCAGGTATGGTCGGTGATGCGTTCTCGAAGGCGTTCTTTGATGACTGGACGGAACTCGGCTCCTTGTTTTTGGTATGTTGTCGCGAGAACGCGGCGTGTTGTTTCCAGGCAGCGAGCAAGAGGGCTGGTGTAGACGCTCCGAGGTAGAGGGAGCTTCTCGTTTGTAGCGACATTGAACCAAATCTCGGAAAGGTCTGCGGCTTGCTTGATGCCGTTGGGGTCAATCTTTGCATCGGCCCAGACGACGGCGCCATCGCCATCCAGCTTCGACCAGTGATTCTGCAGAGTCAGATCTTTGAACGGACACTGAAGGGCGAAAGACTCACATCCCATGCTTCCTTCCCGACTTTGGCCTCCATGGTGTTGTGGTAACCTTGGCCGTGTCGGGTGATGAAGAGGACTTTGTACTTTGTAGCTCCCGAACTGCCCTGGTTCAGGTTTGAGACGTGGTCTGCGAGAAGTTCCCAGGAAGTTTTGCTGTCATCTGATGTAGTCTGGGAGACATTGCCAGGCCAGGCCGACTTGTCCAGGAGGCCGAGACTGGGTAGTGTTGTAAGCCTGGTCGCGGGGTCCTGTTGGTATTTCTCTGCAAGATTCACGAAGAACCCTGGAACAAGGCTGAACTTGAGGCTGCTAGCAGCTTCTTTGGTTGTCATGATGTTGAGAGAATCAATCATAGATGGGCATCCCGAGTTTGTTGATGTGAAGTGAGGAAGATGCTTCCCATGACCTTGCTGCGGGGTAACCCTGAAGTTTGTCAAGGTGCATTAGCAACCCTCAGCCTCACCATTGGCGGCGTTTCAGTGGTCACTTGTCATGCAGTCGACTTGGTCTTCCAATTAGATACCTCGACACGATACACTGGCAGTAAGGCTAGCCTTAAATCCCTCGCCCATGGGACGCCCATGGGACGCCCACTTGGGTTTGTACGAGATATTTCATCCTCCACCCCCAGTGCCCCCGATCACTCATAGCGGTAGCAAAGAGGGCCCGCCTGGGTGTTCATGTACTCCTTGACAGCGACATCATCAGCCAGTCCAAACATGGGCATGATGTCCTCGAGAGTCGCCGCAGGAGGGGTCACACCGTCGAACTGATCCTGGGTCCTGATGCCGCTGTATTCAACGGTCCTGTTCTCGGGGCTTGCAGCCTGCCAGAGCGTCCAGAGGCGGTCGATTTGGCCGTGGTGGAGGAAGAAGATGGGGTCTGAAGACGGGTTCTGATTAGCCGGATGCAACACCGATCGAGTGCTTCCACCGAGATCACATACCATTGGGAGACGATGCAGGAGACATGTCACCCCCAACACCGCTGTGGACAGCACCGTGGGGTCCGCTTTCGAGTCCGATACGGTAGTCGTTGTACGTAGCAGCATGGCTGATGGTCTCGACGATGGCGGGGGTGTAGTATCGGGCCATGACATCTCCAACCTCCTCGGTTGCGTCGTTGAAGTTGCGGCGTAGACAGTGTTTGTTGGATTCGGTCTGGATGTATTCCATCGGGAAGTCTTTGAATGGCCCGTCGGCGACGCAATTGTCGGGGCCGGCGCCGTTGCCGCCGAAGCCCGTCTCGGCGTTCCAGATGGACGAGGTGGACACGTTGGCTACGTCGAGGGTCCAGTCCCAGTATCTGGGCAGTGTTAGGGAGGGAGGATGAAGTGGTCATGGGGTTGGGACGCACGTTGCAACGCCCTTGTATCCGCAATCTTGCAGCGCCTTCTCGTAGACGTGGACGAAGTATCGGTGCCAAGGGAGGAAGGAGGCTACAAAGTGGACTGAGGATCTTGTTAGTAGATGTTGGTGGACCCTCATGAGACCTGGGGTGCGTACTGGACGTGTCAAGATGGGCATGGGCGTAGGGAAAGTCGTCATAGAGCGACGTGGTCAGGTTCCTCCTGAGGCGGGAGGGCTTGGTCTTCAGACACTTGACCGCCTTAATGTAGCTTTGCTGAGTTTCCCTCGGCAGCTTGCGCCATTCCTGGCGAACGGCGGGAGTGCAGCCATCCCTCTCTGCTAGGGGGATCGCCGCCGCTGAGGCAAAGATAGCGAGGTGGATTGCGAGTGACTTGAAGTGCATGGTGACCTGCAGTGGTGATGATTTGACGTGGTGTTGATGAGTGCCCTGGCGATCGACCGTCCTTCTCGAAAAGTCATCGTCTTAAATGTCTTCCACGACTAACTCCTTCGGAGTTACTTTAGTGTTCTCGCAGTATCCTTGGCTTTTGATCACACCTGGTCTAGTGCTCCTCGTATTCCAATCCACGCGGCCCAGTTTTGCTCGTATCGATCCATAAGAGCAAGCATGCTAGGTCAATCTCGTTCTGAAAGATGGAGGCCTCATGCTCAGAACATCCTAGGGGAACCTGTGCAATTGACTAGGGAACTTTCACTGCCATTGGCCCAGTCCATACTCATGGAATTCACATGGGGAGAGCGGAGCCGCCCGTCTGCAAGAGATTGACTCTGCACCGCCCGGGGGCATGGAAAAGATTAAGATCGCTGGACTAGGCAGCAGCATTGGCAGTGAGAAAGGAGTTCATCCGAGTGGACACTGGCAGATCACGGGCCAACACGTGCTTTAGTTGCAGTGCTGGGTGAAACTTGAAACATCCCAAGTGCATGGATGTCTAGTCGATTGAGATGGGTGGAATACGACACACTGGGGCTACCACCCCATACTACCCATGAATAGGATAGAATCTCAGGATGTCTCTTGGGATGGATGTTTCTCCGAGGGAGAATCTCCCGGCCTATTACCACGAGAGGCATTTATGCCCTTGAATGCCTTTGGCTGCCTTGGTAGGTAACACCGGACTAACAGAAATTGCGGGGAGGTATCGTATTCATGGTCTTAAGATTCTCAACGTGGATCAAAGTAAAGCAAGACTCTCCCCGCTGATGCGGCCTCTCTTTTTTTCTTGGCAACGACTGTCTCTAGGCAGGCCAACTCAAGCCTCGATGTCTCGATTGAACAAGTCAATAAGTATACGTGAACCTGGAGACTCTATCCAAGCCCATCTACACAGAGGCTCTCTTGTCCTTCTCAATTTCATGCTGCGCTTTGCCCTCCACCTCCGGCTGCGTCTGCTCATCTGATAGCCTGGGATCATGAAGAAACAGCGCAAAGACCAAGATGAGTCCCACGATGCTAATGGCAGCAATAGTGAGGTTCCTCTGGATGAATCGGAAGCTGGCGATGATGGCGGTTCGCTCCGGTGTTTCAATGGGGTATTCGGGAACCACGAGCAGCGGTGCCGCGTAGACAGCCGATGCCAGCGTCGTGTTCCCAAACGGCTCGAGGTTGCTGCTCAGCTCTTTGAACAAAGTCTGTGACCAAATGGCGCCAGCTACGCAGTTGCCCAGAGCCTGACCAATGCTGTTGACGGTGAAGACGAGCGAAATCAAAACACTGATGTACTCGTGCTTCGCGACTGTTTGGATGAGGACCCAGATTGGCCACGAGACGAAGCCGGCACCCATTCCGATCAGGACTTCCCCGCCAATGAGGCCTGGTTTTGACCCCTCGCCGCCTCGATAGTGGTAGATGAGGCCGGCTCCGACAAACCAGAGCAGGATTCCGCCGATGATGAAGTATTTGAGGCGGCGGACCTTGATGACGACGGCGCTGAGGATGGAACCCACCACCACGGAGCTAAAGGTGTACAGCGACGCCACTCGAGTTGCTCCCTCGATGTTGAAGTTGTAGGAAACCAGGAGAAGCGAGAAGAGGTAGTTTCCGTGGACCAGGAAGGCAAAGGGGAAAAGGCAGCTGATGGCAAGGCCAGCCCAGACTGTTCGATCGATCAGGAGGCGGAATGGGAGCATCGGAGTGGACGTCTTGGTCTCCCAGAAGATGAAGAGCAAAAGGAGAAGAAAGCCGAGGATGATGGGCACGATGATGCCGGCATTTCTCCATCCGCTTCTCTCCCCGCCTGCCAGAGTCAAGGGAATGAGGGTCATCGCCATGCCTGCCGTCAGCAGGAAGACGCCGACAATGTCGAGATCCCAGAAGAGTGAGCCAAGAGAGCGCAGACGAAGTGGTGGGGCATCCTCATAGCCAGGCTGCTTCTGTGCTTGACGTCCAAGCATGATCATGGTGATGACGAGGGGCAAAGCCGAGACGGGGGTGACGATTGCAAACATGCCGATGCCCCATTTCCAGGTTGTTATCGAGAAAACCGCGGAAGTGACGTTTCCACCGATCCATGTATTGATGAGGAAAGGCCAGTTGGGAATGTAGGCAAAGAAGAGGCGTGTCTTCATGGATGTAAAGTCGGCAATGATGATCTCAATCATCAGAAAGGAGATCATGTAGCCGAGCTGGTGTAGCACCGCGCCGCCAGCGAAGCCCTGGACGTTGACGGCGAATGTCTCAATAATGCTACCGCACGTGTGCAGCAGGATAGCGACGGTGAAGACCTCGATTCGTCCAATGACATCTGCCAGCCTGGCCGCCGATGGCTGGATAGCTGCGGCGATGACACCGCGGACGACGTTGATGGTTGAGAGGAGGGCGTGTTGCTGGAAGGAGGATGTGGCGAAGGGAACGTAGGTGTTTCGTACGGTGATGTCGAGGCCTAGAATGTAGCTGACGATGAAGATGCTGGTGAAAATGATCCATCGTTTGGTCGTTGTCAGCTGGGCTGCCACCGCTTCCATCCGGACGACACCGGGTAAGAGCTTATGGCTTCTGGGTTCCAAGACCATTGTAGCGGGAGGGGAAGGCGACTTTCCGTCCATTGTGACAGGGAGGGTGAGATGAGGACCGAAGGCGGCGGAGGGGAGAGTTCGCGGAGACATCAAGTCTTTTCACAGATTTTGGCCAGCCGGCACCGGAAGGGGCGTGGCCCATCTTGGAAAGCCACAGTCTTCTCTTCGAAGGAAAAAAAAGCTGTGCATGAGGCGACAGGGTGTGTACTTGGCAGAGGAAATCGTTCTCTTCCGCTCGGAAGCAACTCGTAGCGACTCGGAGGTGGGTCATTCCCGAGGGAGTATTTTGTAGTCAGCGAAACTGCAACGAACTCGCTTGCTGTAGCCTTGGCGGAATGTTCCGATGGGACGCGCCTTTTGAGTGGCATTCTGGATGGCAAAATAGATTGGAAGCATGACTCGAGCAAAAAGCGACGATGGTGTTGATGGTACGATGTTTCGGACCAATGACACAGTGAGACGATATCTAATCAGATCATCAGATTGCTGGCTGCTTACCTAAGGCTTGGTGAGGTAAACCTCCGCGGAAATTCCGCGGCGCCGTTTGTCCTCTTCCTTCCCCCTTCCCCCTTCCCCCTTCATCACCATCACCCTCCGCGGAACTTCCATGCAGCCATGTCTGCAGCACATTTACCAACATGGTCGACGGTGAAGTTCCCCGAGTCGTCCGAAAAGGGCACTACTCGTGTGACTTTTGTCGGTCGCGGAAGCTGAGATGCGACCGGCCAATCCCCTGCACCAACTGCATCGCCCGCGACAAGGAGTGCGTGTTTGGGCCTGTTCTCGCGAGAAGAAGTCGTCGAAAGGTAGAGAGCGAGGCCATTCCACGCGTTACTGAGGAACCCCCGGCCTCTGCTACACCAGGCTCACCGCCAGCACCTCAGCAGGACCTCTTGACTGAGATCCAGGCCCTCAAACGGCTCGCTCATAACTTGGAGACCCGCGTCAACGCCAGCGCCGGACATGACCCATGCGACGGCACCGCCGTGACACTGACACCCTCTGGAAGTGAGCCCAGTCCGTCATGGGGAGGCCTTGGCACTGGCACGCCAAGCCTCGGCCAGGTCATCGAGGTTGTTGCCCACCTCCAGCGCGTGTCAAGAAGCGAAGGCTCCCAGGTGAGCTGCCTCTGCCCCCATCAGCACGGCTAGAACTTACCTTAAAAGACCCCTTTCGAGCCCAAAGACATCCTGTTCAAGATTGACCACGTCCTAAGCATCCCCGACCGCCCTCGGTACACAACCCACCAGGGTCGGCAGACGAGATGCATCAACATCCCACGACACCACGAGGCCAAGGTCCTGGTCGAATTCTTCGTGACCAACCTCAACTATATCTACCACGTCGTTCACCCCCAGTCACTGTCCTCCATGGTCGACGCCCTCTACGCCCAGATTGACAACCATGAGCCCGTCACGCCCGGCAGGATGGTGCTTCTCCTCGCTGTTATTGCCAGCTCGACGCACGCCTGGACGACCGCTGGAGCCGCAGGGCTGTTCCCGTCTCCGGGCGATGCTCACGCGCAGGCCCACCTCTGGATCAGGGCTACCCACGAAGTCCTACACGCCGAGCAGGGCAGCCCGCCCTTCTCCCTTGACGCCGTCTTGGGCACCGTGGTGCTTTCTTTCATCACCTGCAACATCGAGGGCGTCTCGATGCGCTACCGCGGGCTCATCTCCACGGGTCTGGTGCTGGGCCGTGAGCTTGGCCTCCACCGGCTGGATGGAGAGGCACCAAACGGCTTCAACGGGGGGGTCATCGCGGCGGAGATGGGCCGCCGGGCATGGTGGTACCTCGCTGCAACGGACTGGTAAGTCGCACGACTTCCATTCAAAACCTCTCTAACGACCTAGGCTGCTGGCTGCTCGCTACGGCGGTCCCAACGAAGGTGTCTACCAGGTCAACCCACGTCATATGGCCGTCAACAAGCCCCGCCACATTGACGACGCCGACCTCGTCGAGGGCGACCCCGACGTCGACCGTCCACTGTCCCAGCCAACCGACATGTCGTACTTTTTGCAGCGACTACGACTGGCCGAGGTATCGCGCGCCATTGTCGACCACACCTCCATGGCGATGAGGACGTCAGCTCGAGCCACGCATCACGCCCACGTCATGAACCTCGACTTTGAACTGCACCAGATGGCGCGCGACGTGCCGCCCTTTCTCGACATTAACAACTACCCCGACACGCCGGGTCCCGAGATGTACGACGTTTTCGTCCAGGCGTACATGCTCAACTCTTTAGTGCAGACGCAGCGCTGCGCCATCCACCTCGAGTATCTCATCTCCGGCGACCCTGCTTACGCGTCGTCGCGTGAGACGTGCATCGGCGCCGCACGCCAGATCCTTCGCGCCGAGCAGCAGCTGTTGCGCTTGCGTCATCCGCTTGTGCAGACCCGCGGGCGTCTCTCTGCCATCTTGCACGGTGTCTTCATGGCCAGTATCGTGCTCCTCATGGACGCGTGCGTCAACGGCGGTGAAGATGGTGATGGCGGAGAGGTTACTGAGGCTCTTCGAATCGTCGGGGATGCGCAGGATCACTCGCTGGCCGCCCGAAAGTTGCATGAAGCGCTGGTGCAGGTGTTGGCACGGCACCGGGAGCAGGCGGCGGCGGCGGCAGAGGTCGCTGGTGTGTCGAGACCAGCTGACGATATGCCCGGTGACCAGTTCAGCCTTGAGACGCTCATGGACGCCGACGGTTTCCAGTGGGATGACTTGTTTTCCAATATCGACATGTCCTTCTTTTGATCTCTTGCGTCTAGGCAAGCTTCTGGCGTTCGGAATTGACCCATGCCATCCTGACGGAACCGAAGGGGTACCTCTCGCCTGGCAGAATGTCCCAAATGTCATCATGTGTGGGCGTTCGGGAATTCGCCGCAAGCAAATTGTCACGACGACTGGTAAAGCAATTAAACTTCCAGCCAACGCGGAGCCAGTCGTCCTGGAAGTTTCCCAACGCGTGGAAACCTTGGATGGTGAAGACATGATACTCTCCATCAGCACGGCCCTCGAAAGTGAAGTCGCTCAGGCAGCTCCGGCATGAGTTGGTACAGAGGTACACGTTGGCAGCCTTGCCCTGGTTGGCTCCCCTGAGATACTGGGCGTCGTACTGGCTGGCCGCGGTCTCATGAAGACAGACTTGGTGGGCTCTCGCCTGATTAGGAAATGAAAAATGCTCATAATGCATGAAATTGACGACAACGTCTCTTCGGACCGTGGCCGTGTGGGTCTTGTAAAGGTAGAGCTCCTCGTCGATCAGCCTGGCCTCTACGGACACGTCCCACACACCGAGCTGTACACACCGGGACTCGATGCGTCGGGGATCGCCGCGGAAAACGTCTAGGGTAATGTCGCTCAGCTCCCGGCGCACATGGTACTGATTCAGGACGAACCGGACAAGGTGATACCCGAAATCGAGCCCGCCGTGCCACCAGTCAGTGGTGCTGGTTAAGTACAGCTTCTCACAGTCGTGGTAGAACGGTTCTTCGTCGTCGACGTCGTCGTTCTTCAGTGAGGGATAAGGCTCGCCCGTGCGCAGCGAGCGCGCCGTGTACGGCTCGAGCTTCTCGCAGCCATAGCAGAAGACGTGGGTGTCCACCAGGTCGCGCTCCAGCCGCCGGCCGAGCTCTATGCTCTGGATGGGTGCGAGGAAACGGCGCTCAAAGGCGTTTGGGCCGAGATCGTAGAGGAGCTTGTTGCAGAGCCCGAGGCTGATGGCGTCAACGTTGTCGAGGCACTTGAAGACGCAGATGATGAGCTCGGGGAGGAGGTCGAGGAGAGGGAAGGGGGGTTCCTCGGTAGCTGATTGTTTTGTGGTGGGTTCGGGAGGAGGCTCGTCGAGGAGCTGCCTCTCGGGAGAGATGCTGGGGAGGTCCATGGCGGATGATACTGGCGATACTGGTGATGATGAGCTGATGTTGTTTGGAGGTTGAGGTGCCAACCGCATGTGAAGAAGCGGTGGAGGTGTGGCGGTCCGAAGTGTGGCGGATGAACGAAGCGCCACAGTCCATACTGGCAGTACATTTGCCTGCCATCATCCGCTCGCTCTACATTTTTGCCAACCAAGCCCTGACTCGGGAACTTCTGTCTCAATCTCAGACTTTGCATCGACTATAATGAAGCTTCCGCATCGAGTCAGAAACGGTACGAAAAAGGGGCATGTCATGGCCTCGAAATGACCTCCCGGCTCGCATCCTCCCTCCGCGCCATTGTCAACCGAAACCGAGAAAAGACGCAGTGCAGACCGTCGGCGTCCCCCCGATTGGCAAGGTTCACCCCAGATGTCGTGGCCCCGGGCTGACGGCCCTTCCGGTGCCCACAATACAAGCGCAGCAGGGCTCATGGCGCAGGGCGGAGGACGCGACTCAGGTTCCTGGCATCTGGGGCAGAAGCGAGCAGCCGCGTGTCGCTGAGGGATGTGGGGGAGATGCGGTCCCGGCGTGCGTGGACGCGGCTTACACACTCACTTGGACTGGAGGGCTCGGACGGAAATATGCAGTGTATTACGTGTGTTCAATCGTGGGTATCATGCGCTCATGGAAATGCAAATCAAACGGCCCGGAACTCCGTGCCCTCTGCCCCTGCTCCGGCCTGTCTACGCCTGGGAAAGCTGCAAGTCACCGACAACAGCACGATGGTCACTGATGAAGACTCCATCAACAACGTTGTCAATGATCTCATAGCCGCGCGTCTCCCAGACACTGCGGCCGTTGACGCCGAGCCAGATGTAATCGAGACGCTGGGCGCGCTCACCCGCCGAGAAAGTCGTCCAGGTGCCGTCGGTAAGGCCGGCACGGCGGCTTGACCCAGCGAGGTCCCAGAGTTCTCGCATGTACCCCGAGTCGACCAGGACGAGGTGAGCATCGTGGCCGGGCTCCGTGTTAAAGTCGCCGGAAAGCGTGATGGGCAGCCCGCCCCAGACGGCCTGGACGACAGAGATCTGGGAGAGGGCGATCTGGATCTGGGCGGCGCGGGCGTTGGCGTCCCAGGCCTCGAGGTGGGTGTTTGCGTGGATGAAGCGCTCGCCCGTAGCGAGGTCGCGGAAGACACCGATGGTGACGACACGCGGCGGACCGATGCCACGGTAGGACGAGGAAACCTCGGGGGTGTCGGACAGCCAGCGGGTGCGTTCGTGAAGGACCTCCACGGCATCGGCGTCGTAGAGGATCGGACAATGCTCGCCGCGGTTGCCACCTTCCCGACCGTCGCCGATGTACTGCCACGAGTTCCCCAGGTTCAGGACCACGTCGGTGATCTGGTTGGCAAAGGCCTCTTGGAGGCCAATGAGTGTGGGGGCGCCATTTGGTGCGGCGTTGATGATGTGCCGGAGCTGGTGGACGATGTGCGGCATGCGGCATGCGGCGGGATTCGTGGCGCACCCAGTCTCCCACCATGGCTGCTCGCCGGGGTCACGGTCCGATGTGTCGTAGCGGATGTTGAAGGTGACGAGGCGGAGGTCCAGGGCGTCGCCGGCGAAAGGGACTTGTGACTCCTGAGCCAGGGCGGCCGGCAGGGCGAGAAGCAGCCCCAGGGGGAAGAGTAGAGAGGATGTTCTCATGATGAAGGCGGGAGAGATGTGTCGAGTTCGGTTCAAAAAACGATGCTACGCCAAGTGGCACAACTCCCCGGGGAAGGTGGTTGTATTTAAACAGAGGTCCTCGGGAGAACTCTGCACGTGTGCGAATCGGTGGCATCCTGGGGGACCGGGGGCGTCATCCCAAGGTCCCAAGACAACGCCCAGGGCACGGCAGTCCGTCCAGGGGTCGGGCCTGGTCGCATGTACCCGTACCGCATGCACTGCATTGCATTGGGCGGGATAAGGCTTCTGCAGTCATTGGACCGGTCGGGTCACCCCCTCAGACACCCGAAGACGCGGCATTTCCCTTCTCAGCCTCCGGAGGGTCGGAGTCGCCAACGATTCGGCAACGCGAAGGATTGCATTTGGCAGGCAACGGAGTGGTGGTCGCTGACAGTCTGGCTGTTCTGTGGCTTCCGCGATGTTTTCAGCTCTTCTTCTTCTCTTTGTGTTTGTTTCACTCGCGCCCTGCGTTCTTGGGGCTAGTCCGAGAGTCTGTCGCGCAGCACAAATCCACCCCTCCTATCTCCCCGCGGCACGGGCACACGTGGGGGCTGCCATTGGTGTGTCGTGGGCCGCCAGCTGGAACTTGCCGTGCGGCGGGCGATAAGGTCGGTGCTTGTCGAGCGAGATGAGGGCCACGTGATGGCGTCGTTGGGACGCGAATGCTCGCTGTGGGGGGGATCCGAGGCTAGCGCAGCGGGAGTACCGGTACTTGGGGGAATTGCGTGTAGAAAGAGACGAGCGGCTGCAACGCGGCTGCAAGTGCTCGTGGTGTTTCATGCCAAAGAGGTATCGAACGCCATTTCAGAATTGGCTGAAGCCAGCGGCGTCAACTTGCCAAATGTACTTCTGTCGACAGACAAATCCCTGGCTGTATAAAGAGACAGCAAATGTAGCCATCACTGCAGTCTGTAGCAGCAAAAGCAGTTCTCCTTGTTCGAGGCTAGCGCTCAGACATCCCCTGTCGTCGATGGCAGGGCCGCAGGGGCTGTGACTCGGTCCCTGGAGTCGACTCGCGATGGGAGCAGCTGTCGGAGGTCGGAGGGGCAGGGAATCTGGGGTTCGGCAGTGGCTGCAGGGCGCAGGGCAGCAGACGAGGGTGTCGATGACCTGGGGCGGAGTTACGGAGAGAAGATGCGAAGGATCTGACTTGGCGGAATCCTTTGTCTTGGAAGGTACGTAGGCCGAGGGGTCCTTTGGGCCAGGTGCTCGAGTGTCGTCCAGTCGATTGAGCGGTTGCTTGCCGCGTGGCCTCTGTCGATGCTGACGCTCGTCAGCATGGTGTTCAACTTTAGGCATCTCGTGTCGTTGCTGCATCCAGGCAACTGTCTCAACTTGTTGCCTTGGGTGTTGGGACTTTGGGGTGCTTCAACCTGAGCCTGCCCCGCCAATACGGCAACGGCCGCTGGCAATTGGTGGCTCATGGCATGTCAAAGTCGTCTCCGGGCGTCCAGCTGTCGGCCGAGTGGACACGGACGTGTGCCTGGAGTTGCAGGATTTCGAGTCGTGTCAGGATCTTTAGACCACGCCAGGCATAGCTCAGGCCTCAGGTTTTTCAGTGCTCCATTCTTTTTCTCAACGTCAAACACAGGGCGTCCACGTCGGTGCCTTGAGGTGACGTCATGCCATTCCTTCCCGGCGACAGTGGGTCTGTTGGTCGCGACTTCCCGCTGACGAGTATTCACGATGGCAGGAGCGACCAGAGGCAGGGACGTCGTGGTCACGCGACCTCATCAATCAACGACAATAAACTTCCCCCTCGCATCTCCCTATACGCTTCATCAACCGCAATAGCTTCCATCCCGTCTGATTCATTCCATCAAACTGCTTCGGCGCAGACGTTGAAACGCCCAACCCCTCTCGCGCCAAGCCGGGCGTCCCCAAATCTCCGCCGAGATGCCGATTCGAGGGGCCCGTGTCGACGACGTCCTGTCATGATCATGCGATCGATATCCCAGACGCCGAGATGTAATCGAGCGTCCCAAGGTCTGATGCTGCCAAAAGCGTCACGCAGCCCAGGCAATGGATTGCCCAGAGCATCAAAACTTGGGTATGTGCCGGTCGCTCATGTTGTGACGTATTCACCTTGGCTGACGATGCCTCCCAGAACGCCGCCCTGATCATCTCATGGCCGCCAAGCCACCAGCTCAATCCCGCTGTTGAGCTCTGCAGTTCTCGACTCCACGACACGAAAAAACCCCGCAGGGTCTCCAGCTGCAGCCCTTCATTTCCCGCTGTCCTCCGCACATCATACAACTCCAATGTTGCTCCAATGCGCTTCAACAACCGGCCATCGCCGCCTCGGCACATCGCAATGTCGTCAGGCTTGGTGCCAGGACGCGTCCGGGCCTCGTCCAGCTCTTCTCACCCTATGAAGCCCCTTGGCGGTGGATATCGCCGAGCCGCCAAAAATCCAGCGGCAGATGCCCGGCGCCGACGGACGTCACTGCTCGGCGAGGCTCCCCAATCACCGGCCGGCGCTCATCAGCCAGACCCATCTTGAAGAACCTCGTCCACACCACATCGCCACGGCGTGGTCTCGACGACACTTTGTCTTACCTAATTCCTGGGCGCTCCCACGCCACACCCGCCAAAAAAACCTGTGGGATGCCTTGCTTCCAGGGACCGGCCGGACCCGCCGTGATGGCCAACCCCTTGGGTCACATCGATCCTTAAAACTCTGAATTCCCCTGGATCCCTTTCGATACCCGGAGTTTTTCGTTTCGTTCATCCACCAGAAACGCCCATCAGCCTCGCTGCAACCTTAATCTGCGGCTTCGTATCCCAAACGCGGCTCCTTCTGCCGCCCCTCCCGTCTCTCCATTTTCCTCCTTCACCTCACCGACCGCCGATCACATCGGCCACAACCGCAGCCATGAACGAAAGGTTCCGCAAGGTCCTCAACCTCGTCGCTCCGCCGGCACAAAAGTCGGCAGACGGCCGCGATGCCTGGGGCAGCCGCCGCTCCTTCATCCTCGCGGCCATGGGCGGCGCCGTCGGCTTCGGTAGCCTGCTACGATACCCCTCCATCGTCTACAACAACAACGGCCTGCAGTTCTTCATACCCTACCTGCTCTCACTCTTCTTCCTGGCCATTCCGACTCTGATGCTCGAGATCGCCATCGGCCAGGCCTTTCGCGCCGGCTGCGTCGTCGCCTGGAATACGGCGAACAAGCGCGCAAAGGGTGTCGGTCTCGGCGTCATCTACAACGGCTACGCCGTGACCATCTACTTTGTTCCCATGATCGCCTGGATCATGAAGTTCTTCCGATACTCCTTCCACAGCCCGCTGCCGTGGGAGGGCCGCACGAGCGAATTCTACACTCAGTCGATTCTCGAGAGCGTCGATTCAATTCCCGGCGAGATTGCTCCCGACGGCAGCATCGTCCGCTTCGACTCTTACCCTGGCACCGCCATCAACGGCGAGACCCTCGGCTGGACCATCTTTACCTGGTTCCTCATGTGGGTTTGCATCTTCCGTGGTGTTGGACTGACCGGCCGCGTCGTATACTTCACCATGGGCATCCCGCTCCTCCTCATTGTCATCCTCATCGGCCGCAGCGCCGCCTTGCCGGGTGCCATTGACGGCGTGCGACTCTACATGGGGACCTGGGACTCGGAAAAGCTCGCGAGCGCCGCCACCTGGCAGGAGGCATGCGGCCAGATCTTCTTTTCTGCAGGCATCGGCATGGGCTACTACACATCATACGCCAGCTACAACACAAAGTACAGCAACGCCGTGCAGGATGCTGTCATTATCGGCATCAGCAACATGCTGATCGAGGTCATCGCCGCGTTTGCCGTCTTCTCCGTCGTCGGCTACCTCGGAATGACCCCCGGGGAAGGCGAACCCCTCGACAGCTTCACCGCTGCCTTCCTGACCTACCCCGAGGCCCTCGCTCAGATGCCCGGTGCCAACTTTTGGGCCATCATCTTCTTTGCTACCCTGTTCCTACTCGGCATGTCGTCTGCATTCGCCATGCTTGAAGCCATGGTCACCGGTATCATTGACACTGACTGGGGGAAGCGCTGGCCCCGCCCCGTTGTCGTCACCATCATCATGGTTGTTTCCATGCTCATCTCCATTCCATTCACGACAGAGTTTGGATACGACATGCTCTCTGCTGCCGACACCTGGGTCAACTACCTCGCCCTCTTCTTCATCGTCTGGGCCGAGGCTACCTGCGCGACCACGCTTTACCGGTACCAGGACATCGTCGATCAGTGCGGCCTGCCGGCCTTTGTGCTGTGGAACGTCGGCTACATTGGCGGTCAGATCTGCGGCTTTGCCGTGGGCCATGCCGTCATGCCCGAAGCCGGCGCCGGCGTCGGGTTCGGCCTGTTCATCCTGTGCGGCGTCGCCGCCGTGCTCGTCGCCAAGGACCCCGAGGCCGAAACCCCTCGCTTCTGGGGCACCAGCGGTCCCATCGTGCGCAAGTTCTGGTGGCTGGCCTTTTATGCTGTAAGTGCATCGTGTCCCGGTCCGTCTCCCCGCTGACCCCTCCCAGGGCAACCAACTGCGCCGCGACATCAACGCAGTCATTGGCCACGGCAAGAACTGGACGCTGCCCTGGGTGTTTGGGCCCATCCTGCGCTACATCACCGCCCCTATTATCGGCATGCTGTTCTCGATGGCATACCCCCTGTTCTACAGCAACCGCACCGACCCCCTTCACATTGCCGGCTTCGCTTTCATGCATCTCGGCATCGTCTCCTCCCTCGTGGGCCTGTTCTTCCCGCGCTGGTTCAACGTCTTCGTCCCGCGTAACCGCATCAACGACGGCACGTACCCCGTGGCCCCCGGCGTCATCCTCAAGCGAGCCAACGCCGAGAACGACTTTGCCGACGGCATTTCCGACGAGGAGACCGTCATTCCGTCGGGCCGCGCTTCAGACTTTGGCGAGAAGAAGGTCGACTCGGGGGATGAGAAGGGGCAGTCGCTGGATGGCGTGCCCCAAAGATCGTCGGTCGATGGCGCCCGACGATCCTCACTCGACGGAATGCAACAGACGTCTCTCGACGGCGTGCCACAACAGTCTTCGTTCGACAGGCTGCCTGGTGAGAGCACCACCCCTCAACGCCCCCTCGATGGCCCGACAGATCATGTGCGCAGGTGATTGGATGCACTGGTGAGATGATGCGATACACGACGCCGGCAGAGTGATGTGAATCTGTCATGATGGTGAGCGGATGCTGGACACGCCCGGATCTCAGCCCGACCTCAACCCGGAATCTTCCAAAACGCCAGTCTCGGACCCTTTGCCCGAAAACCATTACAGCCCGAGCCCGGAAACGTACCACAATGCCCGGTCCTCAACGTCTCGATTGCCCGTCTAGTCTCCCGCCCGGTCTCCCGGCCTGCCTCTAGGATTCCCCGCCCGGCCCTTCAGACTCTCTCCCGGACACCGCCACCCCGTATGGCCGCCTCGTCGAATGAAGCACGTCAACCTGGGTGAAGAAATCGGCATGATAGCTTCGCATAGAATAATACCCATTTCATTGAACTTCAAATGAGGCCACGTACCTGCAGGCACCCGCAGGATCGGTTGCAGAAGTGGGCCAGTCACAGCGACGCGTTGTGGGCTTACATGCAGATGTGCCCCTCTGTCGATGATCGTCGCTGTTCACGCACGACCCCTCTTTGCCGGAGTCATCTCACGACATTCTCAGTATGGTTGCTCACGTGCAGTTGGAGGATGAGGTACGTACGGTGTCCCATCTGCTGACATGACCTAACCATCGCAGGGAGATGCGCCCCCGAGCCTCTGGGCCGCTGCGCTTGGCACCCTGTCCGATGCTGATAGAAAAGACCTCGAGGTCGCCCGCGGCAACCCTCGACTCAACCACGCGGACGTACTTGCAACTGTCGAAGCGAAGAGGAGTGAGTGTGCCAGCAAACAATGGGTCCTCTACACCAACAAAGCAGGCGACAAGGTGCTTGTCCGCGAGGCGCTCGGTCGTGTCGTCGACTGGCTGGATCGGTTCAAGCAGGCCGTGGACTGCGCGGTGCAGTTCGATCCAGGCCAGGCGGCGTTACCGTGGGCCGTCGTGCGAGGCATTTTGCAGATGACCGTCAACGATTGTCAGACATTTGGCGGCATGGTGGAGAGTATAGAGGCGATTGCGAGTATCATCGCGCGATACACAGAGCTCGAAACCAAGGTGCTCATCCGCACGTCCAACCTCAGCGCCCAGCTGACAACCGCCCTCGTCCGACTCTACGAGGCGGCCCTGCGATTCCTTCTGCAAGCTTACCGCTACTACAGCCAGAGCACCCTGAGTACGTTCTTGAGATGAAGCCGGGGCCGAAGCTGACGACATCCAGAGCGAGCTCTCAAGAGCACCGTCACGACGGCCAAGATCATGATTGACGAACCAATGCTACGAATTGAAAAGCACGAGGCCGAGGTGTACAAGCTCGTGTGCTTGGTTCAAAACGAAATATCCGGCGCCAAATTGGACGACATCATTTGCGCCATTCGCGCCCGCGTTGAGAGCGTTCTCGTCAGCACTGAGGAACGGCGCCGCAAGCTGGTCGCCTGGATCTGCGGCACAGACACCCGGAATACGTACGAGACGGCGCTTCAGTACCATCATAGCGGTACTTGCGAATGGGTACTGCGCCTGCCCGAGTTGCAACGCTGGGAGGCTACCGAGGGTGACGATCCGAGGCTTCTCTGGCTACATGGCCCGGCAGGATTTGGGAAGACGTTCATAGCAGCGCGGATTATCCAGCACCTCGAAGAGCAAACCGAGCACCCTCTCGCATACTTCTTCTGTGTCGCCGACAACCAGCTCACACGCGACCCATATGCTGCACTGCGTTCATGGCTGACGCAGTTGGTAGAGCGTGACGACGCCGCCGCTCTCGCCATGGACGCCATCTACCGCGCCGGAAACAAGGAGCAGACACTGACACACCTCGGCCTCTGGGATCTTTTTGTCGCCGCTGGGAAAGCCTCGCCCGGCTGCATGTTTGTGCTGGATGGCTTCGACGAGTGCACCGACATCGACACGGGCGCCAGGTACCATCGGAATGACCCACGGGGCGACTTTCTCCGCGATTTGCGTCAGCGACTCCCCCAGACCGGTGCCCGCATACTCGTCATCAGTCGAGATGTCCCAGACATCAGGGAGCATCTCGCCTGCGACTCGCCCGACGGACTGTGCATGCTCGCGTATGGAATCTCGGCAAAGGACACTACGGATGATGTGCGGTCCTTCTCGGAGCACATCGTGAACACGCGGCTGGCGCGTAAAAAGGCCGACCTGCGGCTTGAGATTGCGGAGCAGGCTGCAGCTCGCAGTGAGGGAATGTTTCTCTGGATCAAGCTGCTCGAGCAAGAGATCTCACCGGGCCAAAATGCCAAGCAGCTCAAACGCACCGTCACGGAGATGCCTTTGGGCATCAGCGAAGCGTACTCTCGCGAGCTTGATCGCATGGCAGGCTTGCCAGAGGATGAGAAGGAGGCGGCCGTCACGATTCTGCGCTGGGTGCTGTTCGCCGTGCGCCCGCTTCAGGTGAAGCAGCTGGCCGAAGCCCTGGTGGTATCAGGCGACGATCTGGACGCATATCCGACGGATGAGCTGCCCGACTGCTGGGACGAGACGTTTGTCGATGATGACTACGCCCGCGAGATGATCCTGGGTCGCTGCGGCTCACTCCTGCAGCTGCGCTCCGTCCGACCAGGCACGCCGCTCGCCGACCACACCGTTCATTTCGTGCACTTTTCCGTCAAGGAGTACCTGACAAGCTTGGGAGCAGAGGCTCTGGGTCTTGAGGGGGCCGCGGCCGAGGAGCGCCGACTGTCGGGTGTGTGTCTGCGGTATCTGACGCTGGATACCTTTGAGGAGGTCCCAGAGGATACGACCGTGTATCCGTTTTTGTCGTACGCGGCGTGGGCGTGGTACTACCACAGCTACCACAAGAAGCCGGCGCCAGAGGCCGAGATTCGGCAGCGAACGCAGCGAGCGTTTGACCCAGCGATTTCGAGCTGGCGAGTGTGGACGCCATTGCTGGAGCGGGAGTACCGGGAGGAGAAGGAGAAGAAGTCAGACGAGGACGAAGACGAGGAAGATGCAAAAGAAGAGGACGAAGACATCACGGATAAGACCGGGAGCGATGACGAAGAGGAGACCAACGCCGAGAAGGCTGCTGAGGAAGATACCGAGCAAGCCCCCTCGCCGGCAAACCTCCTCACACCCATCTACTACGCATCGCTGCTTGGGCTGACGGACGTCGTCCGCTGGCTGGAGGACCAGGGCCTCGACTGTGGGTGCGAAGGCGGGCGGCTTGGATTCCCTCTTCAGGCCGCTGTGGCCGGGCGCCATGAGGAGGTGGTCAAGCATCTGATCGCCCGTGGCGTCAACGTCTCGCAGCAGGGCGGGCATTATGGCACGGCGTTGTCGGCGGCAGCAGCCGAGGCGACGACGGAGATTGTCAAGTTGCTCCTGGACGCCGGAGCCGAGGTCACGAGAACAGACCCGTCAAGGACAACGGCGCTGCATTGGGCGGCGTACCGTGGCAATGTCGAGCCGGTGCGGCTGCTCCTCGACCATGGCGCAGACATGGAGGCCGGTGGCTCGGAGAACCCAAGGCCGGCCTACTTCGCCTGCGCCAATGGGCATCGCGACGTCGTGGCGCTCCTCGCGGAACGGGGGGCGGATCTGAAGTCGATCGACGAGAACATGCGGTTGACGCCGCTCCAGATTGCCGTGACGCACGGGATGAAGGACGTGGTCAAGGTGCTGCTCGACCATGGGGTTTCGCCTGATGCGACAGGTCCCAACAGCGCCGCTCCTATCCATTTGGCCAGGACAAACCCCCAATTAGTTCCGCTGCTGGCGGCGGCTGGGGCAGACCTCGAGGTCCAGGACGAGGAAGGCTTCACGCCGATGCAGTGCGCCGCGGGGTACGGCGAGGTTGCATACATTGCGGCCCTTCTCGACGCCGGTGCGGACATGAAAAGCACTAGCTGTGTCGACAAGGCAACACCCTTTCATGCAGCGCTGATCAACAAGCGTCGAGACGTGGCAGAGTACTTGCTGAAGAGGGGGGCGGATATCAACGAGAAGACGAGCGGCACTGCGACGGCGCTGATGCTGGCTGTGGCGAACGGGGATGGTGAGCAGGCCGAGTGGCTTCTCTCTCAGGGCGCATCGCCGGCGGGTCTGGACGAAGACACACAGCAGTCGCTGTTTGATATGGCGGCGGCAATACCGGGGGAGCTCGATCGGCTGTTGGCGAGGCACGGCTGTTTTGGCCAGGAGGAATTTGCCGAGGAAGACCGCCTGGTGGTGCGTGCCTACGACGGCGACGGAGAGGGCGTCAGTCAGTGGCTCTCTTCCAACAAGGGGTCCATCACCAGGGAGACACTTGCCGAGGCTCTGGCGGCAGCAGCAGCGCGTGGGCATCTGGACGTGGTCAAGATACTGCTTGGACATCGCGCACCGGTCAACATGCGGGACCTCAACGGACGTACAGCTCTGCACCACGCGGTGCGGCACCTCCGTTTGGACGTCGCGGAAGTCCTGGTCGAAGCCAGGGCAAGCGTGGCGACGGCGGATGCCATCGGGTCGACGCCGGTGGATCTAGCTGTTGTTCATGGCTCTCAGTCCATGAGGTTCATTCGGGACCACATGGATCGCTTCACGCAGGACCTCTCGCGTCGGCCATCGCTGCTGGAAGCCGGACCGGCGGATGGCAAGGCAGTGGCTCGAGTGATGGCTGGCATGGAGGGGTCATGGACGGGTCATTATGGGTATATTGCCTGGATGGAGGGGACAAAGGAGCCGTTTGAGGTGCGTGTCGAGGCTGGGGTAAGGGCGGGGACGTTTGGCAGCGAGGGGATGGACGAGATTGGGGCGTTTGAGGTTCGGGGGTTTGTCGATCCGATTGGGACGGTGTGGTTTGTCAAGCTGTATGCTGCTCATGGGTGGTTGTACAAAGGGGTTGTTGTGGAGGGAGGGGAGGTGTTGAGGGGGACGTGGGGGAGTAATCGGAAGTTGTGGTTTGGGACGTTTGAGTTGAGGAGGAAGGGCACGGGGTTAGAGGGTGGTGGTGATGCTGGGGGAGGTGCTGAAAAGGGTGTTGAGGAGGAGCCTAAGGTCTTGTGGAGGGACAAGGCGGTTGTTCACAGCGTTTAATGGTGTTGGGAAAGAAATCCAGTTGACTAAGTACACCGGGTTTTCACCCACGCAGGTCAATTGACTGACTATCGGGTCTTCCCCAACAGCGCCTGCCACATGAAAGGTTCAGTCTCGATTCCCTTGAGGGGAGAAGCCTGTCCCACCAGAAATTGAGATGGGCAAACGGCCTGTGCCTCGACCGATACTTGACGAGACGTAGCCCATGGGAAGTCGCAGCTAATTCGCAGCCTTTCCCGCCATTCGAGATACGGCCAGATCGTTTCGTTGGTCACGTATTCGCCAGTTGCGCTGTGTATCACCCTGATCGCGACCCTTGCTGAACCATACATGTAGCAGGCGCGCAGGAACGAAGGGTTCAAGTTGTGAAGTGTAGGCACAAACAGGTCCAGCGTCTCGAGTCCGGGAAAGTCCCCTCCTTTGATCTGGGTGGCTATCGTGTTCACAGACCACTGGGTGTGCATAACGACCCTGAGATGCTTGATGGCGCGTCGGGCGTCGCATCGGGCGGAGAGGGCGGAGAAACCGTCAGTCAGGACGCAGTAGCAGACTTGAAGGGTGTCGACGTCGAAGTTGATCTGGAAATAGCGGCCGCCGTGGCTGTGGACTTTCTTGTAGTGCTTCAAGGCCACGGTTTGAGACTCGTGACAGACGTGAAGGGTGCTGGGAACCGGGGTGGCCCATCTGCAGCCGGACATGGCGTGGTCGTCGGTGCCCTTGGCGGTCAGCATGACCACCAGACGGGGCATGGAGGCGGCGAACTCCCAAATCTTGAGCCGGAGCTCGGTGGGAAGACGGCTGAATGGGTGGAAGGTTGACATTTTGGAGGTGTCGGGTGCTCGATTTTTTGATGGCCTGAAGTGCTGTGGCATGGTGAGTTGATGTTCAAGGGGCGAATGAGTTGGAGATGAGACTGACGAGTGAAGGGGGTGGGATCTGAATGTTCAGGTGTGTGTGGCTCCAGGCGGCTGTCGCGATCGGGCGAGGCGATGAAGCTGTGAGTCGATTGTTTGCGAAGATCGATCCTTTGCGAAGATCGATCGTTTGCAAAGGTCGAGCCGTTTGTCAAGGCCGAGCCGTGTCCAAAGCTCAATTGACGCGTGCCTTTGCCGCCGATATTTGTCCTTGTGAAGAATCCCCCGTTAAGGGGATGGGGAGCTGGAGGAAAACGACTGCCACCCGAGTTGAAGGTTGCCGCGCTGAAATGGTGATTGTTGTGGCATGGATGGAAAGGGGGAGGGAAGGGGCGCTAATCTTCACTGTAGGTAGACGCTGAAGTCCTGGCAAAGTGCAAACTGCAAACTTGAACGGAAGGCACGAAAAATTTGGCACCCTTTCCATTTTCAAAGCCACAAAGGCCGCTGAATTTCCAAAGCTTTTCCCCCAAAAGTCTTTGATCAGGAGCAAATCCTCTCCCTGGCCATCTCTCCAACACAACTTTCGCGCCCTGGCGCCGTCGCCGCCATCGAGAGTCCAAAACCAAAGGAAGCGTCTATACCAGGTAAGTGAGCCAACCCTGCCGTCTTGCAGAGACACAAATCTGACCCGACGAGCAGCTTCCTCGGTACCCTCGAGGAAATTTGCGTTTGGCGCGCCGCGATTAACCTTCGAGTCATCACCATGGCATCCTTCCACCCCTTCGCCCGTCTGCCACCCGAGCTTCGCCTCCACATCTGGAAGTTGGCCGCCGAGTCCCAGCCCCGCGACGTGGTGTTCCTTAGAACTCGCCCAGACACCCAGCATCTCTTCCATGGATACACCGTTGTCACCACTCAGCCTGCCATTCTCCAGGTGTGCCACGAGTCCCGAAACGCCGGCATATACGGAAAGGCCTTCCAGGATGGACCCCGATACCTTTGGGTCAATTTTGAGATTGACACCATTCAAATCCCTATCCTCTACCACTGGTGGTTTGTCCATGAGGAGGACAAGATAATAAACCTACGTGTCGTCGACTACGAAGGTGGAAGCCATATTCCCAGCGCAACTCCCGACAATATTGGCTCTCGCTTCATGCGAGTGAAGAAGTGTGATTATCTCCTGGATGGAGAAGTGCATTGGGATCTGGTATCAGCCCTTAGCCAATGCAACAAGCCCGACGACATGGACGTCAGGCTCATTAGGGCTGATACTGGAGAGTATTTGACGCCCGAGATGTTCCGTCTGTACACCTATTGGCGGTTCAGGAGGGACACCTGTTACACTGATGAGGTCTGGGACGAGGTCCAGAAGGAGACTCCCGAATTCTACGCACCGAAGGAATGCCCATCCAAGCACATTGTACCGTGGACTTGCCCAGTCATCCAATAAGCGTTAAGACGGAGATTAGGGAGGGCAGAGACATCCATGGGAAGCTCAGCAGAGACTCGCGCACACCAACTCAATACACCCAATGAACTCTTGCATTTGATCCCTGTCTGTGTGTAGGGCTTGTCGTAACGCATGCGCCCATATAGCAGGGGTCTGGCCAACCTCCATCTGCTGAAGGGGGCGGCTGGAGATCAGCCTGTACCATACCTCTTCTTCCCTTCAACTAAGTAACACAATCAAGAGGCTACATCACTCTGCGGGAAGAACATTCCCTGACACACTTGGTTGCGCGTGTATTCATTGTCTGTTGATTGACTTTGTTGAAAGAAAGACTAACAGTCAACCGTCATATTGGCCGGTTCTTCCACCCTACCAACTCGTCATCGCCACCAGCTAAAGAGGGTGACAGAGGTTGGGAGTCTTGGCTATGTCGTCACCCGTGGTTTACCAGTAGCTCATAGACCGTGATAGTAGGACGGACCCAGGGGTGGATACGCTCTGCTGGGGAATCCCGGAAAGTCCGCCTTGAATTCGTAGCAGTCGACCTGGATGACATCGCGGTCAAAGTTGACCCAGAGGTAGCGGTCGCCATCTCGGAACGCCTTCTTGTAGATGCCATAGCCGATGCGACGGGACTCGATGCAGACGTGGAGCAATGCCGGAGCACGAGTGGGCACGGTGTAGCTGTGTATGAGGTGCTTGGCGTTGGGGCGAGGCTTGAGGAACACGACGGGGCGAAGTTCTTCCTCGGGCTCCATGGCCAGCTCCCAGATTTGGACCCGGAGCTCGGCGGGAAGAAGGGGGAACATTTCGAACGCCATGGTGAACGTTGGTGGAGGTTCAATTGGATTGGTAGGTCGGTCGGTAAATATAGACGAATCAGTCACCGAGTGACTCGAGTGAGCTGTGTCGCTGCTTTTATCACGCCCGTCAAGTTAGCAGGGTTTTCCAAAACAATCGACACACCTAGCGAGGGGCACTCACGGGGTGATTCGTGTAATTATACTGGCCACTGCAGGTAGGCAGTTTCGACGGTGGTTGTGGTTGTGGTGGTGACAGAGCTTCGGTCTTCGGGCTGGGCCGCTTTAATCTGCCTCGAGTAAACGTCAGGCTGGTGAACTCTATAAGGTAGCCAGCTTCCAGGTTGGGTAAACTCACTCCCTGGATCTCGGGAACTGATCGGCGGCGAGGGGGCCCGGGTTGAGGATAGGTGCCGAAAGGAATGAGAGGCGGAGAGGGATTTGGCTGTTGGATGGAGAATGAAGTGGGCAGGGAGGGAGAAGAAAGCTGAGAGGAGAAAATTTCCGGAGTAAGTGAATTTAAATGCAGAGAGGCAAGCAATTTTCGTGCCTGCCGTTTCCAACTTGTTTGTTGTGCCTTCCTTTGCACCACGCATCTTCCACTTCCAGCTGTCTGCAGGCCCCAATCATGTGACCAAACACCAGGTCAAAGATGGACAACATGTCTATTCGGCTTAATCTGTGTATACCCCTTGACCATTCATTGCCACCATCCCCATCAACTAGACGAGCTTCTCCCATCGTCCATCCTACTCATCATCATCCTCATCATACTGCGACAGGATGCTATCCCGCTTGATCAACCGAAACGCCGCTGGTCCTTCCCTCCCCTCCTTCCTCCCCTTCCGTTCTAGTCGGCGCGTTTCTTCCACGAGATGCTTGTCAAACGTCGTCCTTACCTTGAGCACGCGCTGGACATGCGGCACGTTCAGCGGCACCCCTTCAAATCGGGCAATCGTTCTCGCCGTGTTGAGGGCGTTGCAGATCTCGCGGCCGTTGAGGTCGTACTGCAACAGAATCTCGGTGGCTTCATCGGCAGCTGCACCCTCGCCAATGGACGTCTCGTCTGCTGGTACGGCGGCCAGGTTCTGGCGCCAGATGCGGCGGCGTGTGTCGACACCCGGAGGAGCAAAGCGCAGCGACAAGTGGACGCGCGATTTCATGGCTGCGTCAAACGTTGCCAATCGGTTGGTTGTAAGGAACACAATGCCTGAGAAGTACTCGAGCTCTTTGAGGAACACGGCGACCAGGGCGTTCCGCGCAGTCGAGCCTTTGTCGCCGGTTGAAGCCCCCGCACCAGCCTCACGAGCCTCGAGAAAGACATCGGCCTCGTCAAGGAGCACCACGGCCTCCCAGAGAGTGGCGTACTGCAGGACCTGCTTCAGCTTGCGTTCGAAAAGCCAAGGACTATTTCGTCAGTGGTGGCCAGTAGGTTGTTCTCTCCAGTGCGGCTCACATGTTGAACTTGTTCAAGTCGCCCAGCGATGCCGACAGCAAAGCCTTGCGCGACATTTCGGCTGACGTCTCTGCAGACAGCGTCTTTCCAGATCCCGGAGTTCCATGTCTGTCAAGATTAGCGACACATCACTCGAAGATGGCGAGACACCCACAGCAAGATGACAAGGCCCTTGCCCTTTTGCTCTGGCTGGTTGCGGGCGTTCCCAGGATACCGATGCGACGTGACCAGCGCTTGAAGCACCGTCTTCTCCTCCTCGTCAAGGATCAACGACTTCCACGCATCGTCCTTCCACGCCACCTCGCGCAGATTGTCCACAAGATAGCGACACCACTCCTTGCGGTCGAGCGAAAAGCCGATGGAGTAAGGCGGACACAGCACCAGCTCGGGCTCATCCTGCTCCTGCACCTTGACGTGACGATCGAAGTTGTCCTCTTCAAAAGTCTTGCGGTCGAGCACAATACGGCCGGTTTCCTGGACAGTCAGCATCTTCCGCCACAGCAGGACGCCGGAGACTCACAGTAAACGGGATCCAGATGGCCCCAAAGTCCGCCATGCCCGGGTGGAAGTAGTCCCAGGGAGGCTCCTTCAAGTACTGCGCCAACCCATCATAATCCCGCGTCAGGACGCCCCGGTTCTCGACAAATTTCTGCCCTCTCGCCTTCAGCTCCGCCTCGAGGTCATCGCCGCGCTGGTGGAACTCGCGCGGGTAGATCGGCAGCGAGTCGATGCGCGATGGGTGCTCCGACCCAAAGTACTTCTTCTGCAGGATGACAAAAGACGTCTCGGCCTCGCCAACGGCCTTATCGTTGGCGTCACAGTACGATGCGTACACTGTAAAGTACGGCCCAACGCTTGTGCTGATCTCATAGGTCGTGCGCTCAACCCGCAGCAGCCACGGCTTCTTCATCACCTCGGTGAACACCAGGCCGCCCGGTCGGAACAACGCCCAGGCCTGCTTGTACGTGATCTTGCGGTTGCGCATCATGGCCAGCAAAGTCTCCCGCTCATGCCCAATCTCGTGCTCCATGAACCGGAACAGCAGGTTGAGGTGCATGCGGCGGACCGGGTCCTCCGTCTCCTTGCGATGAGCATCCAGGCGATCCCACTCGTGGATCAGCATGGGAAACGGGCTGGAGAGCTCAAAGGGCGAGGTGAAGTCGGCGGCCACGGTCGGGTACGAGCCGATGATTTCGCGGAAGGCGGCGAGAATCTCGGGCGAGTTGATGCGCACGACCACCGACTCGAGCTCGTGCTTGTCGGTGAAGTGGCGGCGGATCACCAGCGCGTAGCTGGCGTCGTCGTCATGATGCTCGCTCGGTTGGAAAGCATCGGGCTCTTCCTCGACCGAGGCGCGGCCATCCTTGCGACGGCCATGGCGGTACGTCTTGAACTGGCAGCGCGAGCCATGGGCGGGGGTGTCGACGTCGGCGTCGGCGTCGGCGTCGACATTGAGGGGGTCGGCGGGGTCGACCTCTGAGGCTGACGACTCGGCCATGGCGAGAGCGATTCAGGGGTTCAGGGGCTGACTGACTCGCTGGGTAGGTGAGCGACTCGGGCGAACTTTGAAGCAACGATGTCGTCGTCAAGGACATGAGCCGACCATTCGATTTTTCAGCCGGGTCCTGGCCCGATTTGAGGCACTTCCATTGCCCATCTCATCCCCCTGTCAGTTGCCTGCACCAGGCTGCATTCCACTTGGGGGCCAAAATGCTCGGCAAATCGCAGGTCAGCTTTTTGCTGCATGACCGCGCGACAACGAATAACATCCAGGCAGACGAGGCGACTTGAGCATGGATGGCGGACACCGAAGCTGACAGGCCTTATCGGCAGGTCTGGACTCTGGGCGGGGTTTCAAGTCACGACATTCTCGACCAAGCATCACCACGGACCATCGAGATGGACTTCAAACTGGACAAGATGGCCTCCGGGCTTTCCTTTGAAACCATCGCCCCGACAGGAAAGACGCTCTGCGACGAGGCCGTCGATGAGTTTCTCGAGGCTCTCGGCCCCGACGACCACAAGAAGAACCCGTTTGTGAGGGATGTGCTCGCCCGACGGCGGCAAACGGACGCCCCCGATGACCACCTCGAAGAGATGCGACAGTGCATCGAGCGACTGGAAATGAAGAAGAAGGAGCGCAAGACGTACCGAATCCTCGAAAAGATATCGCCATTTCTCGAAGGCCTCGGTCGGCTGACGAGAACCTGCGAGAATGCGCTCCAGGCCACACCCTTTGGCGTCGCCATTGCCTTTTCTGGCGTGCGCATCGTGCTGGAGGCCGCCGTTGCCGTCCAGGGCGCACTGACCGAGGTTCTTGAGGCCCTGGAGGACATTGCGCCCGACCTCCGCTGCTACGAGCTCATCGCCGAAGCGCAGGCTGGGTCGCCCGACATGGCTGCTGCCATCAAGCGCGCCTACCGCCACGTCCTCGAGTTTTGGTGTCTTGCCGCTGGTGCGCTTTCACGGGGGTACGTGGTGGCTACGGCATCGGCCCTGCTCAAGAGTCTGCGCCCGGTGGTGCAGACGTTCCGCGACCGCATTCGCCAGGACTCACGGCACGTCCAGGACCTTCTCGCCGCCAGCCTCGCGAACCAGGGAACCGATGCCCGCGTCAAACAGACCCGGCGAGACATTGCACAGTGGATCGGCGGTGCTTCCATGGGTCTTCTCGACCACGAGCAGGACCTGCGGGCACGGCGACAGCGGCGAACCGGCGGCACGTGTCGGTGGATGTTTGACAGAGCCGAGTTCAAAGCGTGGCGAGATGCGAAAGAGGATGCTGTGCTGTGGTATCACGCGCCCCCAGGCACCGGCAAGAGTGTGCTGGCGTCGGCTGTTGTCGACCACCTTCGATCAAGGCAACCCAGTGCGCAGGTCGCCTGCTTCTTCTACACATTTAGCGAGGGCGCCAAGCGTCGCGGACTTGCAGGGTTGCGGTCCCTGGCGCTACAGCTGCTGAGGGCTTCGACCTACACACCAGACGGCGTACTGCTCGAGTACACACGCGCCCAGCAACAGCTGCGCTACGATCTTGAAGGCGGCGGCGGCGACGTACATGATGCCGTGCGTCGCGTGCTGCACATCTTCCTCGACCAGTGCCCGCACGTCTACGTCGTGCTTGATGGCCTGGACGAGTGCCTCGACGATGACGGCGTCTTCTTCGGGACGCTGGAGACGCTGCTGAGCGCGCGAACCAACGGCACCGCAAAGTGGTTATTTTCCAGTTGCGACGTCGGGCACATGCGGCGCAGCATGCGACGAGTTGGTGCGGTGGAAGTGCGCGCCGACTTTGACGCCATCGCGGGGGATGTCAGAGCGTACCTTCAGGCTGAGGACATTTGTATGGTTCACGCCGACAATTGGATTGACCCAGGCGAGCAGAACTTCCTGTATGCCCGTCTTCGCTGCGAGATTGTCAAGGGGCTAGGGTATACGTCGAAGGAGGAGATTTCAGCAGCTTTGAGAGCATTCCCAAGGGGTCTTGACAGCTGCTACGTCAAGATTCTGGAACGCATCGCGGGGAGGTCCGTCTCGGAGCAGAACCTGGCTAGACGAGTGTTCCGCATCCTCATCGCCTCGGAGAAACCTGTCACGGTCGACGAGTTGATCGATGCCCTGGCGATTCGCCCAGATGCCAGTGACTACTCGGCTGACCGCGCCCCCCTTGGCGGCCTCGCCATGGTCGAAGACATCTGTGGTCCGCTCATCGCGCGGGAGGTTTCCAAGACGGGCGAGGTTGTCAAGCTCTACCACAAGTCGGTGCGCGATTTTCTCCTGGCCACCGATGCCGCCGTCGACGCCCGCCTGCGAAGTTTTCTCGTCGATGAGGACGAAGCCGAGACGGAGATTGGGCTTGGGTGCTTGACGTACTTGCAGTACGAGCGGTACACGCGGCCGCTGGATCTGTCTGCGGTTCTCGACACGACTGCCAGAGATCATGCGTTTCTAAGATATGCTGCCTGCTTCTGGCATGCACACCTGTGGTTGGCGCGGCCGAGCGGTCCAGTCGTGGCCGCTGTTGAAGCCTTCCTGCAGAGCCCAGCTTTTTGGACATGCATCTACGTGCAGGCGCATGCGGCGCGCCATCTGTTTGCACGTTACAACCACGAGCACGGCACAACGTTCATCCCGACGATGGGACGAGCCAGGAATGCGGCGGCTCTGTTTGCCCTGCCGCTTCCACGGTGGATGGCCAGGATGGAGGGGGCCAGCGGGTCACTGGATCGGTCATTTTGCGCCTTTGTCCAGGACTGGGGCGAGCTACTCACCAAGAGCCCGGATCACCTTGCCATGGCTGTGCCGCTGACCCTGTTCCGTCCGGGGTGCGGTCTGACGCCTCCGGGGGGCAAGGCTGCAGTTCGTGCGAGGTACACTTCAAAGCTGCTGGGGCAGCTGCCGGGGCTCATCGTGACGGATGCGTCGTTTGTCGGGAAGAAGGGAGGCACGCTGCAACTGCGGATCATCAGGGAAGAGGGCGACGGTCCAGATCGTCGGGCAAAGGTTTACCGGGTGTCGGTATTTCCCAAAGCCAAGATTCTTGCCGAGAGCATGCACCCTATGACGCCCAGCGAAGGAGGCATCAACACGTTGGTCAAGGGGGAATTGGGCGAGGACCTCGTCCAGTCGTGGCGTGTGGATCAAGACACTCTGGGCGTGCGGCGAGCGTACCAGGGGCAGAGTTCCGAGGCCTTGATGAAGGAGGTGCCGGGGCTGGAGAAGACGGGAGAGGGCATCTGGCGACTGGTGCAGCTGACCGTTGCGACGGGGTCCGAGGGGACGACGAGAGTGTTCCATCTGCGGTGGGTGCCTAAGGAGGACTATGAGTGTCGGTGTGACGGAAAGGGGAGGGAGCAGCGGGAGGCGACAGAGACGGAAGAGGATGATGACGAGGATGAGGACTCGTCTTCCGATTCGGACTCTGACTCTGACTCTGATTCTGATTCAGACTCGGACTCGGACTCTGGCTCGGACTCCTCTGGCCTGAAGAGTTCAGACGCCGACGACACAGAGGCGACGGAGCACGATCATCGCCCGCATCGGGACTGCCTGATCGTGGCCAGCGACTTTGGACCGCCTGTTTGGCGCGCCATCCGGACTGATCACTCGCTGTGGTCAAAGGTCGTTGGAGCGCGCCACCCGGCGCTCCCTTTGGTTGCTGTTTCACACCGGCCAGGAGAGGTGATCCTGTTTGACGACGAGGCTAGCACAAGCTGTAGTGTCAAGGTTGCCGAGGCGGGCAAAGCGACCAGGACGCCACCAGCACATACAAGAGGTGAGTCAGACGGCCAGACTGTCAGGATGATGCTGACCGACCCAGAACTCCAATTCTCCCCGTGTGGCAGCTTCATGCACCTCCTCGCCATCGAGCTGACCCCGACCGCCCTGCACACCGACTGTCATGTCGTCCTCTCGACGTATCGCTTCACTCGCGAGAGCCAATCGACGTACATCCTCGAGGCACTTGGGACGCCGACCAACTTTACCTACCGCTTTGCCGAGATGCTCACGACGCTGCCGACGCCGTTTGTCATGACTTACTGGACACCTGAAGCTGTGGTTATCGCCCTCCCGCCGTTGACGTACAGTCCAAGAATCGTGCGCATCGGGTTGGGGGACAAGCACGAGGTGACCACACCAACCGGGCCCATCTTCTTCCCAGCGTCGACAGCTTGGCGCAGACCACATTTGATGTACGGCGGGGGAAGTCTGTACCTCGTGCTGGACGCGTCAAGCACCGGCGGGGGGACGATGTGCGTGGTGCAGTCACGGTGTGGTCGGCCGGGATGCAAGAATGTCAAGGAAGTCAAGGGCCATGGTACCAAGGAGGGGGAGAAGCAGGAAGCTGTGGTGAGCCCGCCTGTGGTGCTGCGGTGGAAGATGGAGACCAAGGGGGGAGACGGGGATAGGGAGGAGGATGAGGCGCTGGCGTGGAGGGCGTGGGATGGTGGTGAGGATGGCCGGTCGGAGGATGTCAAGGCTGGACGGTCCGAGGCGGATGAGTCGAGGATGTTGAGGGGGGATTTCGTCGGGGCGAAGTATCTGGTGCCGTATCGGTCTGGCCTGGATTGGACGAGGCAGGGTGTGCTGAGCTGTGCGTAGGCAAGGGGGCAGGCAGGGAAGAGGGTTGATGGTGAGTGCCCCTGATTCAGGGGGTCAGTAATGTTCAGGTCCAGCCAGGTCTTGGGCAAGCATTCCCTGCCTACTGAACCACATCACTTCAACTCAATTCAACTGCCACATCGCGAGTGAAGGCCAGACATTGCCCTATCATCTACCTGTCGTCTCCTCTGTCGTCATCCGCTTGACGGGCACCACCGGCGAACAGGCCGTGATAAAGCGGCGCTGCTGACGCCAACACCCTTGTCCATCGGCCCCGGTCCGCCCAACGCAATCGGCGTGTGGATGAGATCGGCAAGGCACCTTATTCCCCATGAGGAAGGTGGCAATGGACAACCGGGTGCTCCGGAGCTTGAGCTGCTGAGCTCCAAGCTCGCTGGTCAGGTCGGATCAAGCACTCGAGGTCACTGTCATCAATTGCACGCATGTCAGATTCAAGTTGTGTATTGATCTGTCTATCTATGATTGGGACGCTCGCACTGCTCGCGGCGCGCCATTTACGGTGGCAGAACCGTGGGCACAGGGGGCCTGGTGGTGGTCCTGGGCAGCTCGGGAACAGCCTGGGTGGGAATGCAAGCGCAAGCACTGCTGACACGCTCAATCGGGTCACGGTCGACACCACCGCACGCCTTGGAGGCGTACTCGGGGAGAACGGCCTCGTCGGTGTTGATGCGGCGGGTGTAGTTCCAGCAGAACTCGGACGACTCCTCGAGACGGCCCTCAATGTGCGAGGCACGCATGGCGCGCATGCAGTTGTTGGCGCTGCAGGAGGCGGGCTTCTCACAGTCCTTGCCGGTCATCTTGACGACGAAGCTGCCGCGCTCGATGGTGTGGACGAAGATGAAGCCGGACTTGAAGTTGGCGTAGCTCGACCACGAACCGAGGAAGGCCACGACACCACCGCCCTCGAGCTCGTCGTCTTCGGGGTGGATGTCGAAGAAGCCGGCTTCACAGATGGACTTGCCAGTGGGATCCTTTGTGACGGTGCTGACATCGATGACGTTGAGGCCGTTGCCGTAGTTGGACTGGTAAAGGAGGCCGTCGTAGGGGTTAATGTACTGGTTGTGGTCGATGGAGCGGGTCTTGCCGGCGTAGTTTCCGGTGTAGACGGGCTTCTCGAGGTTGCGAATGTCAAAGATGTGGGTGGTGGGAAGACCCTGGGTCATGGGGCCGACCTTGGCGTCGCGCTCGTCGAACTCGTCGTCGAGGAAGAGGTACTCCTGCCAGGTCTCGTTGTTGACGACGCCCTGGTGGATGTACTCGGCTCCGGGGAAGTCGGAGATGGAGATGATGTTGGTGACGTTGCCCGTCTTGTCGGTGACGTCGTAGATGGTAAGGGTGTCCTCGTTGTAGCCGTAGCAGATGTCGCGGCCGTAGTACTTGGCGTCAGGGCCGCGGTAGACGAGGCACTCGGCGTCGTGGACGTAGCCGTCGCCGGCAGCGCAACCGGGGGAGGTGACGTTGGTCGGGTCGGAGATGTCGAGGAAGATGAGACCGCCGCGGCAGGGCATCTTGGTCGGGTCGCGGACGCGGATGGTCTCGTTTCCGGCGACGGAACCGACGGCGATGGCGTAGTTGAGCTCGTGGTTGACAACAATGTTGTGCGTGCGACCGACGGGGAGCTCATCCCAGTGGCCGGTGAGGTCAGCCTGGGAGAAGGTCTTGGGGCTGGCGGGGTCGAGGTCGAGGATCTTCTTCATGTCGAAGAACTGGACACCGTGCTTGACGGCCTCGGAGCCAACGACGAGAAGACCGTTGACGATGCGAATCTCGCGCCAGTTGGAGCCAATGGCGTCGTACTGGGGGAGACGGCCGAGGTAGCTGAGCTTTCCCTCGGAGGTGATCTCCGCAAAGGCAGTGCCGTCGTATTGGCCGATGGCGACGAATTCGCGGCCATCCTCGGACGTCCAGCCCCAAGAGGAGGAGCCGCGACCGACGGAGCCGAGCTTCTCGTGGGAGAGGAAGTGGTAGAGGTCAATGTTGCGGCAGCGGAAGGTGTTGTTGTCGTCGCCGGGGATGGCGGCGGCGAAACCGTCGACGCAGGGGGTATAGCCGAGCTCGGGGTACAGGGCGCTGTCCATCAGGCCAGCGGCCTCTTCCTTGGCCCAGCCGTCCTGGCAAAGGTCAGCAAGCAGCATTATTGTCGGAGAGGAGAGTACCCACCATCTTGATGCCCATGATGCGCTCGTGGACGCGGCCAGAGGCATAGTCCTCCTTGGAGCCGGCGCCGGCGGCGGAGGCGAGGCCGGTGAGGGCGGAGCCGACAGCGGCGAGGTCTGTGATGCGGACCATTTTGTCAGGTAGGCAGTGAAGACTACTGCTGAGGGTGGGGAGGTGGAATCAAAGAAGAGGTGGTGAGGGAGAGGGGCGGTCTTATACTGCTCCAAGCTGCACCAAGGAACGGAGAACCGGACCTGGAACCTGGCCGACTGTCTATCAACTCGGGCCTTACCCGAACCCCAGTTCCAACGGTCCAACGGCCTGGTTGCCCGCGTGGCAAGAGGTTGGTCCGCTCGTAGCACGATGGCTGGTTGGCTCGCACCGGTGCTGCGGTGCGGTGCGCGGTGCGTGGTGCAACGGTCAACCTCTCCCCTGGTGCACCAAGACCGGCGCCACAGGCTGTGCCCCCGGCCCCCGGCAGTGCTTGGCTCTCCCGCCGTCCCCTGACACATCCTTGATAAGCCGTCTCTGGTTGGCCACTACAGGCGTAAATCCCTGCCCGCCAAAAGTCCCCGGGCTGCCCCGCGCCCTCCATCGGGCAGGTCCCGCACACCTGCCCAAGGGGGAAGGTCAGGAACGGCTTGGCAGGTTGATAAGAGTAAGCTTATTTTGCCATCGGCACTTGTCAAGTGGCGGGGGCCAGGCCAAGGGCAAGGGTTTAAAGCGGCGGGTGAGGCATGACTCGGGGAGGGGAAGGGCTTGGCGGATGCTGCCAAGGCGCAGAAGATGGCTGGAAAGAGGTGGTTCTCCGCAGGTGAGATATCGGGGGGGGTGCTCGGGCTGCCTTTTGGGGGATGGGGCAGAAGGGAAGCAGGTAGGGAGACACGCGGCGATAGCTTGGGGGGAGGGATTGGCGAATGGGAGGAGGGGGAGAAGGGGAAGGAGGAGGGGGGGAGGGCTGGGCGGAGCTTGGCTGACGTTGGTGAGATTGGGCCGTTGGGGTTTGGGTCGGGTTGTGTCGGTTGAAGCAAGGTCGAGGGAGGTCAGGAAGAAGTCGAGAAGCTGGTGGTGAAGCTTGGGGTGAGGGACTGAGCTCAACTTTGAGCTTCTCCAATGCGGGGAGCTTGCCATTAGAAGATGTCTCGGGTCTCCAAAGTCTGTGGGCCATGGTGATCAAACCCAGCCCTGTGGTCTTGCTCATGGATGGGACTCCCTGGGGTCGGCGCAGAGCTGGGGATGTCAGTCCAGCTGCTAGGTCCTGACTCAAGGGAGACAGGGTGTCGACATAGCTCAGGACAAAGGCCGAGTGAAGATCTGGAGCTATGACCTCTCTGATGGAGGTGCTTGGTCCATTTACTTCAGTTCCTTTTCCTCACAGCCTTGAACTTCAGGAGAGGATGGTCATGTCGTGTCGTGGCATGTGCCCCTGGGCATGTCAGCCGCCACAGGATGGTGACCAAACAGACCCCATTCATTGTTAAAGGTGGCCTTCACCTGACCCTTTGTTTCCAGGCATCCTTTTCTCTCACTTGTTGCCTTTGATGAAGAAAATTAGAGACCAGGCAAGGCACAGATTTATCAGTCGACAAAGGGGCAAAAGTCCCCCCTCTCATATCAGGGTTCATCTAGACACCCCATCCCCTGATCCTCCCCTCTCCGTGGACCAGCTAGGCCGATCTACCAATGCATTAGCAGGGTTCTGGGCATGAGTCTAAAAGCTTCCCCGCGTTGTCAGATGAAACACTGCCAACTTGCGGGTTGCAGATGATGTGCGAATATGTTCTCCAGAGGAAGCTGGGCCAGTGGCTCAGCTCGACCTGGGCACATTAGACTTTGGCTACATCCATTCAGTGGCTTGACTCGGTTTTACGTGGCTTGGGCCAGTTTTCAGTCGAGTGTCAGGCATCGATAACCTATGCGAGTTTGTCTCATGACTAGATGCAGTCCAACGTTGGAGCATCCTGCCACTGAGCATAACGGGGTACATATTAGAACTCCTTGGCTTCAATCATCGGTCAGAGTCAGGACAGGCTTCATGCTTTCCAAGTGTTGCAAATTGCCTTGCAATCGAAAGTCATGAGTCCCGTACTCAGCATGGCCAACGTCCCCAAAATCCATAGTGTTTGTTGACCCTCGGCTCAGACCAGAGTCATGGCCCTCGAAGAACACCTCTGATCACATGCCGAGGTCGGATAAACAAAACATCAGTCCTGCCCTCCATCGCCCATGACATCAGAGGCCAGAACTAGCTCTTCCAGTCGGACTTCCGGAGAATTCCCCAGACCCCCGCGAACCTCGTCTCATCATCAGCCGAACTCCTCCTCCCGATCAGCCCACCATCGATCATCCCCGCGAATGAAAGCACTCGGGGATGTCGGAGCCGCCGGCAGTGGTACTGACGAAGCGCGAGTGCCGGCGGGAGGAACCGACGCAAGCGGTCCAATCCGGTGAGGGGATCTTCGCCGGGATCGGACCGAGATGCGGGGGCGGGGCAAGGCACGACTGAGGGACAACAGGAAGCACGGCGACATCATGAGTCGTGCGAGTCGGCGGATCTGGGGTGGCAGTTGGTGATTGCGGGTGTCATGGAGACTGTGGAGGACTGGGGAAGAACTGGAGACAGAGTAGCTCTCGGGGTGGACCATGAGTGCTCGTGATGGTGCTCGGCCCGGAACGGACCAGGTCAGGTCAGGGAAACCAGGACAACACCGGTTGACGTAGAGCAGACCGAGGCAAGATGCTCATGAAGCTCTTATAAAAGATCACCGTTGTCTCCTCGGTAGCAATCTTCTCCCCATCTTCACCTCACTGCCCCTAGCCGCCATGAAGTTCTCCTTCCTCCCCGCGCTGTCCGTCCTGGGCACCGTGGCCGCCCAGTGCTCCTGGCCCAATGGTCCCTTCAAAACATCCGGCCGCTGGTTCGTCGACTCCAACGACAACCCCGTCACCCTCGCCGGCGCCAACTGGCCCGGCCACGGCGAGGTCATGGTCCCCGAAGGTCTGCAGTACAACTCGATCAAGGATGTCATCTCCCGCATCCGCAGCCTCGGCATGAACTCGATCCGTCTGACCTTTGCCACCGAGCTCGTCGACCAAATCTACTCCAACGGTGGTGTGGATGTGGACTTGAAGACCGCCTTTGACCGTGGTCTTGGTACCGAGAACGGGACCATTGTTCTGGAGCAGGTGCTGGCCAACAACCCTGAGTTCACCCCCGAGACGACCCGCCTCGAGGTGTACGACGCTATTGCTGCCGAGTGTCTCCGCCAGCATGTCTACATCAACCTCGACAACCACATCTCCACCGGCAAGTGGTGTTGTGGTGGTGAGGACGGCAACACCTGGTGGGGAGACAAGGAGTTTGACGCCGACCGCTGGGTGCGCGGCAACGCCTACATGGCAGGACATGTGAGTCCCTTCACCCAAGAGCAGTATTTAGACACTTCTGACACCTCTAGGCCTCCGCTTGGCCCGCCCTCATCTCCATGTCCCTCCGCAACGAACCCCGCCCTCCCACCAACAACCCCGAGCTCCGCGCCTCTTCCTACAACTGGCGCGACTGGTACAAGTACATGCGCGCCAGCGCCGACGCCGTCCACGCCGCCAACCGCGACGTCATCATCATCCTCTCCGGCCTTGACTACTCCACCTTTGTCACCCCCGTCTACACCGGTGCCGCCCTCGACCCCGGCGGCCAAGTCTTCCGCCGCTCCGACTTTGAGGGCTACGGCGAGGACAAGATTGCCCTTGAGATTCACAACTACGAGACTGGCATTGGCAGCTGCGCTTCCCTCAAGGGGAACCTCTACCGCAAGGGATTCCAGGCGATGAATGCCACGGACCCGGCTACGCAGGACGTCTTCCCTGTGCTGTTGACTGAGTATGGTCACTCGATGGAGGGAGAGACGTATGAGGCCTCGAGGACGTATATCAGCTGCATGGCTGAGTATTTGCCCGAGGTCAAGGCTTCGTGGTTTATCTGGGTTATTGTCGGCCGGTACTACACCAGGCAGGGCATTGATGGTTTCGATGACAGCTGGGGTGTGCTGAACCCGGATTGGTCGGACTGGAGGAATGAGGCGTATGTTGAGCAGTACCTGAAGCCACAGGTTGCCGGGACTCTGGAGTAGGGGAGTGAACACGGAGAGGGGGAAAGCCTGCTCTACGAATGATGATTATGTAGGGAAGAACTGACAGGACAATGAAAAAAAAATGCCCTCAGAATGAGAATGAGCGAGAAAAAAATGAATGCTCAAGTCTCGCGGTGGAAAATTGTGCCAGGGTAGAGTTAAGTGCTGGTGGGGCTTCCTGATGGTGACGGTCAGGGTACAGTGTCAACACAGTTCGAGCAACACTGTTGTCAGGGGCTCATCGCTGGCCAGGGCTAGCAGAAGCAATACGAGTCTTTCTCCTTGGAGTCATACACCAAAAGCCATTCGATCAATCAGATAACGTTTGTCAATTCATGCGTAATTCAGCTCCCCTTCTCAGCATCCCTAGCATCCTCCCCTGCAGGAACCCGGATGGCTCATCACATGCGGCTTGTCAACCCCTGCTTCGCCTGCAGCGTCAGCAAAGTCCAGCCCTGGCGCCATGAGAGTCCAGCCCTACCTGCATGTTGATTGACTTGGGCTAGTGCGAGTGGCAGTGCCAGCCAACGGCGCCTCCGGTGCAAGCAAAGCCATGGCCAGTCTCGGTGCGGTGGCAGGCGCTGGCGCACTGGGCGGTGACGACGGAGCTCTGGGCGCTCGAGCAGCAGTAGTACTCATCGTCGCCTTCGTGGATTCTCTGGGCGCATCCCGCGGCTTCGGGGCAGGGGTGGCGGGAGAAGAGGGTGCCGGCCGGGATGGCGGTGGCGAGGGTGACGAGGGTGGACAGGATGAGGAGCTTCATGGTGTTGGAAGTGATGAGATGAGAGGAGATGAGGATGGTGATGGAGATTGATTTTTGGATAAGTTGCTTTTGGCCTCCTTTTTATACTTGAAGAATGCTACCTAGGTACTCAACAGAGACTCCCCGCTTCCTGTACGTCCTCAACTCGCACTCAGTCATCCTCCTACTCGTCGTGATCATCAGACCTTGATGGTTTTATCGCTGCAACACTGTCAACGAGTAGCCAACCACGTCAATAGTTGTGCGCCTTTTATGCCGTGGCTGCAGCACCGTTTGGGAAGCTGTTCGGAAAACACCATGTTCATCCTCAGCTCACCTCCTCCCTCGAGGCGAAATGAGCGTGGGGGGATCTCACGAGGCCATCAAGGTCAAGCTGCATCCTTGGCGTTCAGTTGGTCGCCACGAAGGAAGGGAATAAGCAGGGCTCAAAACACCTTTGTGGCCGATGTAAGCGAGGTCGATGTCGTCCATAAAAGTCATCTTCCTCGCCGTGTCTCTTGCCCAGTCACTAGGCCTCATCGTCTCTGCACTGCCGACTCTGCCTCCTTGTCACCATGCAGCCCAAGGCCCTCCTCATCTTCGCTGGCCTCGGCCTCGTCGCCGCCCAGGAGGAATGCACCCCTCATGATGACCACTGGCACTGTCCCCCTGGCGTCCCTCAGCCATCTACGCCCCCAAGCCAGCCGGAGCCAACGACCACCACTCCCCCCACAACCGCCTCGACATGCTTGTACGTTCCCCCTAACATAACCCTAAACTTAAGCTTACTTCCCCAGCCCCACCATCACATCGTTCCCCCGCCTTGCCACGTTCCCTCCCGACGGCGACGCCTGGGCCGCCTCGATGAATGTCAAGTACGATGCCGACGCTGGCACTTTCTCCGGGTCTGAAGTGGCCATCACTTCGCTCACTACGACCTTCATCTGGGATACTGTCACGAACGTCATGACGATTACTCTCTGGTATGACTCGAATGTCATCGCCTCTGAGGGACTGGAGGTCATCACTCAGACTGAGACGACCACGACTTGCACGGTTGTGGGCGAGGCTTCCTCGACTGCCGCGCCTACTGGCACTTGTGAGCCTCATGACGATCACTGGCACTGCCCTCCTGGCGTGCCGGAGCCGACCTTCCCTCCGCCCCAGCCAAGCGGGGTGCCGTCCGCCACTACTTCGATGTCGCCAGTCGAGACGTGCGAGGCTCATGATGATCACTGGCATTGCCCTCCTGGCGTGCCTGAGCCGACATTCCCGCCGCCCCAGCCGAGCGGGGAGCCGACTGTCACCACATCGCTGCCGCCGGCTGAGACGTGCGAGGCGCATGATGACCACTGGCATTGCCCGCCCGGTGTTTCTCCTCCGACGACTCTTCCTGGACCTGCTCCCTCGCAGACTGGGGAGCCTGATCATGGGGATGAGGAGTGCACCGCCCATGGCGATCACTGGCATTGTCCCCCTGGGGTTGAGGAGCCTCCTTTCCCGCCTGGCGAGCACGACGACGATCATGATCACGACGACGACCACGATCATGACGGAGAGGAATGTACTGCTCATGGAGACCACTGGCACTGTCCCCCTGGTGTTGAGGAGCCCTCGCACCCTCCCGGAGGGGAGCCCGGCGATGATCACGACCACGATCATGAGGATGACCACGACCACGATGAAGAAGAATGCACTGCTCATGGCGACCACTGGCACTGCCCCCCAGGTGTTGAGGAACCCTCGCATCCTCCTGGTGGCGAGCATGGCGATGAGCACGGCCACGAGGATGGCCACGACCACGACGGAGAAGAGTGCACTGCCCACGACGACCACTGGCACTGCCCTCCCGGCGTTGAAGAGCCCACGACCCCTCCTGGTTCCAAGCCTAGCACCCCCGCAGCTTCTCAGTCGCCACACCCCTCTGCCCCCTCTGCCCCCGCTGCCACCACCTCTGCCCTTGCTCAGTCTCCGTCTGCCTCCTTTGTTGCCGCCCCTGCGACCACAACTGGCTTTGTCGAGGCTGGATCTGGCCGGGTTGTCCCCGCCATGATGGTTACTGCCTTGGCTGGTCTTTCCCTGCTCGGCTTCCTCTACTTGTAGGCCGGCAGAAATCTGTAGATAGAGTCCGAAGGACTGTTTAATTCGTCCACCCTAGGGTTGTTAATTGAAGATTTGACTTGCCTTTGGAAGAGTGCCGATTGAGGATGTTGTAATAATAAAGGTGATTGTGTGATCTTTAAAGATTTCTTCTTTTCTCGGAATCATTGAAGCTGTTGCCCAAAATGATTTTGCCCTCCGGCAACCCCAAGGAAAAAAGCCTCCTGCCGTTGCGCCTTGACCCCATCACAACATCCCGCTCAGCTGGCAACAGAGACATCCGGGTCACCACGCTCAGCTCGGCCGTCCTTCGCTGCCAAGCCAGAACTCATGTCCGGCCTGACCCCACAACCTTGATGTCCGGGCCTTGCAACAGGATCCTGCCAACCACCAACCTATTCACTGCTGTCTCCCCCTGCATCTCGGCCCAGAATCATGCAGCCAAACACCCTGATGGCAGACTAACCCAAAGACAACTTCTCGCCACCGCGAATCCTGCTCACCGACCTATCACGCCGACGAGGTGAAATGACATCGTCTTGGCAGGAGAAGCAACCGTGAGGGTATTTGGTCAACATCCAGGTATAAGACTCGTCGAACTCTGACCTTCAGCCTCTCACCTTCTCCCCATCAACCACAGTCACTCGTTAATCACCCACCATGAAGGCTTCCCAGATCATCACCCTCCTCGGCTTCCTCGGCGCCGCTGCCGCCCAGGGCGTCGACCCCGGCCCATCGCCCACGGCCTCTGTCGGATGCGAGCCTCACGGCGATCACTGGCACTGCGAGGGTCCTCGGACTGATGCCCCCGCTGAGCCTGTCGAGACGGTTGACCCCGGCCCATCCCCGACTGCCTCTGTTGGCTGCGAGCCCCACGGAGACCACTGGTATGTCAGACGCATCTCCCCTCGGACATCAACTGACCCAATGCCAGGCATTGCGAGGGTCCTCGCACCGATGCTCCCGCCGCTCCCTCCCCCGAACCCGTCGAGACCTCTGTCGACCCTGGCCCATCTCCCTCGGCCTCGGTTGGCTGCGAGCCTCATGGCGACCACTGGCACTGCGAGGGCCCGCGCACCGATGCCCCTGCTGCCCCGACGACCATCATCACCACCGCCACCTCCGCCCCCGCCCAGGAGTCCAGCGTCAACCCTGGCCCGTCGCCTACCGCCTCTGTCGGCTGCGAACCCCATGGCGACCACTGGCACTGCGAGGGTCCCGCCCCCGCCCCCTCTGGCCTCGTCTCCGAGTCCGAGTCGCTGCCCATTCCCGCGCCCACCACCAGCTCTGAGGAGCCTTTCGTCACTGCCGGCGCTGCTGCCGCTGGTGTTGGCGCCGCTGCTGCCATTGCTGCCGCCATGCTGGCCCTGTGAATATGAGAGGAGAAGGAGGAGGGAGATATGGTTTCGTTTCTTGGTCGGCAAGCCGGCTGTACATGCGACAAGTTTGGGAATACTCCGCTCCGGCTTGTAAGAACTCAAATTCATGTCAATAGTAGCTAGTAAGCCCTCTGTAGCTAACAGTGTACATGCCAAGCAAGATCCATATGCGATGTTGTTGTCGCCTTTTGGCCTGGCTCAACAATCATCTGCTCCTGAATTGACCAAGTGCAGGCAAAGCTCCAAGCCAAAATGGCATCCACGCGGTCAAATGTCTGATCGACCATGCTCAGAACTTCTCCAGACTCGCCAGGCCGTCGATCAGCTCACGAAGCGTCTTCTTGAGCTCGATCACCAGGCTCTCCACCGCGGGAGCGGGCTTCTTCGGTGTGAGCACCACGTCAAACTCGTGCACCAGCCTGCTCATGACTTCCTCGGCAACAAACTCGACTGATTCCGTCGACTCCTTGATTCCGGTCGCAGTGTCGTCCAGGAACAGGTTGGCCATGTTCGGGAAGATGGTGCCACTGTTCATTTTCTCAGCGATGCACGCTCTCTGGCGTCCACCGATGCCCGTGCCTAAGAACAATATGATAAGTGTTGGTCCATTGGTTTGTGCCACGTAGAAACATACCTTGATCATTGAATGCGCGGCGGTACGTGGGAACCATCTCTCGGGTGACGTAAGCGAGTTCGTCCACGTTCCTGGTGTGAGCCTTCATGTTCCTGGCAGAGCTCAGTCAGCTTCGGCTTTGGCGCTTCCAGGGAAAGTATACTTACTGCGCGTGCTTTGCGAGCTTCTCAAGCTCGGTCGCCATGTCGTGACGCCACATCTGCATCTTGTTGTCAACGGTGGCGATGAGGATCAGCCTCTCGGTGGCCGGGACATTCGCCATCGTGTCTTCCACAAACTGGCCCAGCTGACCAACGAGCGTCTCCACAAGTTCTTGGTGCACCTCTTTGATCTTTCCGAAGATGGTCTTCCACGGCTTTGAGAGATCGCTCTGCATCTTGGTGGTCATGAGGTCATTCCAGTTGACATGGCCACGCACACGCGTCTTGTAGTGGCCGTTGCGGCGGCACCAGGCATTGTATGACACCCAGTGCCATTCTTCCCAGGCCTTCGACTCGAGAACAGCCGCTCGTGACCACTTGTCTTGGTTTGCGGTCCAAGTCGCCATGAACTCAACCCAGAATGACTCGAGGCCCATCCTAAGATGCTTGGCAACCTGACCCGGAACCTTGTTGCGGATCTGTCCAAGTTGGGTTGTGATGAGCTCTCTCATCTCCTCGCCGAGGTTGACATCCGAGAGCATTCTGTGAGCCCAAGCCTCGGTGGACTGGTAAAAGCTGGGCACGGTCGTCTGAATCCAGTACCTGGCCTCGGCCAGCCGGGCATCCGCTGTGATGGTATGACAGTATTGACGAAGTGCTGGGATACCTGTGGCTTGGACGCAGGCCGCGTCTCCGGCAGCACAGAGTTTCTCGTATGCCTTGTTTCCAACGCAGAAGACGTCGAGGCGGACACCAAGCTCAGCCTCGTAGCGATCTTTCATCGCCTTGATGACATGCTCCACACGGGCGGCAATGAGGGTGTACTTGAGTCTATGTGCCAATGTCAGCTGTGTTCGAGACTCGGGACAAACTGCATCTCACCGGTGCTTCGCGAGCTTCTTCAGACGGGAATTGCCCGCGCCCTTGGCAGCATTGAGTTCAGCCTTGAGCTGGTTCATGTGTGCCGTTGAGATCTTCTTGCCCTCGCCGACAAAGTCAGCCATCGCCGCCTTCTCGTTGATGTCCTGCGTCGTGTCAGTTGAGAAAATCTAGTCGCTGGGACGGGAGGCTCACATCGGACGCGGTGCAGACGACTGTGAGCTTGCGCTCTTTGCTGCCAGGCACGTTCTGGTCTCCAATGTTCTTGAGTCTGTCGGCTTCGTCTGTGAGGTAGGCCTTGACCGACTGGTCGGTGATGACGCGGCCAATCTTTGCCACGACAAGGACTTGCTCGCAGTCGAGGAGGTACAGCTTGGACGCTTTGACTCTAGCCAAGTTGGTGTCATGAAGACCTGTCGATGGATTAGCATCGGATCATGTATTGTGGAGAGAAGAGACGTACCAGGCAGGTCTGCAAGAATGAGACCAGTCTCAAGGATGGGAGAGCACAAGTAGACCCTGTGGACGTCAGCAAAGGCGATGGCATGGCGGATGTTCAGTTGCACTCACTTGATGACTTTGGTGAAGGGCCACAGCTTGTCCTTCATGAAGGCACCCGTCTTCTCCGCACATTCCTCCACATTGTTGACAGAAGTGTGCCACACAGTCGATCCCTTTTCGGTGGAAGTCCATCCACCGGTGGGCCATTCGATGGCATGCGCCCACTGGATGAGCTGATGGTTGATTGCATCTTCAGCGCCGGGAGAAAGATCGCGGAGGAACTCGATCGAGAAGCCGTCCTGGTGTCCAAAGGCCGTCTTCAGGGCCTCTTCGGCCTCCATTGACTCCCTTTGGCAGTCGTCGAGGTCGGATTCTTCGCCAGGGCTTTCGCCTGCTTCTTTGGCGCCCTGCAGCCAGTACAGGCGGCAACTCCAGGCCAGGTTGGTGACGATCTCCTCGAGAGCGGCGCCGGTGGAGTACTCGACAGTGATTTCGATCGGACTTGTCTGTCCTTGTCGCTTCTGGTGGTACTCGATGACGACTGAGGTGCAGGCTGATCCGGTGTCGCTGGTGTGCGCAATGTCGGGAATGTGGAGGAGAGAGTTCATCAGGCTGCTCTTTCCCTGGCCGGAGTCGCCCACGACAGCGAGGCGTCGGGTGACGATAGGCATTTGCTCAAGAGACCTGGCCTCGAGCTCCTTGAGGCCTGATGCCTCGGGACAGTGCTGGCGGACCTTGCGGAGGAATTGGCGCAATTTCACCATTGACTCGTCGGCAAACTTGAGCGCGGTCGATACGGCGGCTTCGGAAAGCACATGAACGGGAGGCTTCTCGGTGGTGATGTCGTAGGCGCCATCGGGAAGCTGAAGTTGGGCGGAAGGGAGTGATGGGCCGATGTCTCGGAGGTCGGGGGGCATTTCGCCCAAGGCGGAGGTCATGTTGTCCATGTTGAATGCTCGATCTTTGAGGAAATATTAGCAATGAGACCAATTCAGGCAGGGGAGACGGACTCTGGAGGTACTTGCGAGGTGTTTGCGTAGTGTTGTTGCGGGGGCTCGATTTGAGAGAATGAACCGGAGGGGGACGGGTTGAGAAGTGAGGTGGGTTTGGGAGGGAAAAGATTGGGGGGCAAATTTTCGAGAGGGCCTTTTTGTAGAGGGAATCGATGCCTCAGGGGTTTGGAGTGTCTATGCCCAAAGTTTACTTCGAGATTCATGCCTGAGACTTGATAGTGGCGATGCTTGTGGCGGGTAAGCAACCTGAGGATCAAGGAGAGAACGTTGCATCCCAAAATATTGAAACAATGCGCGCGGAAGTTGGGCATGTGGGCAAAAAGCAGGTTGATATGCAATGCAACTGGAAGCCTGAATATTGAGGTGCAGCTGCATTTGTTGCTGCAAATGCCTGGGACCCCCGAGAGCTTGGAAGGCAGGGCAAGCGCAAACAGTCAGTGCACCGGTCCTGGCCTGCATCAAGATGCATTTGGCAGTATCAGCTAAAGGCAAAAATCCTGGGAGCGGCGCGAGCCGGATTCGACCTTCGGGGTGTTGCGCAGGTCCGGGCGTGAAGATCTTCCGGGGGGCTACTAGGCAACCGAAGCTCTAACCAGCTGCACCAGGATGGAAGTCATACCTCTGAAGTAGGCAGGCGCGTGGTGGTCCAAGTGTCTGTGTTGTTGTGGTGGTGCATGCCTGCCGGTGGGAGGTGCGGCTCTTCAGTGGCAAGACAGCCATATTGTCCGCTCTGTCAAGATTTCAACATGGAGCGAGACGTGGAAAGATGCCATTTGCAAGTAGTCGCTGCCAGTAATCTAGCTCGACGCCAAGCAGGCCACTGTCGTGGTCAGGGGAAAGACATGGCAGAGCCTGGGGAAGAATGACATGAGAGCGTCTCACCCTGGCTTCGGCGTCTTGACAAAGCTGTAGATCCAGGCCAATTAGACCGATGTCTAGAGATTCAGGGACAAAGGAGCCGTCTTTTGACGTGGTGGGGATTGCTATCATCGGACACCGCCACGTAGTCCGCATCCTGAGAGCTTGCTGCTATGATCTATCTCGCTCAACCTGCATCACTCCGAATATCACTGGCGGATGGACTCCGAGTACAAGCCAAGCTCTCTTTCTGAATTCAAATCATCTCGTATGCTGAAATCGCTGGTGTCTGGAGGCTATCAATGTCGCCCAAAAGCCCCCATGTTGCTCTGAAAACCCGGTCCAAGTCCATCCTTGACAGCTAGAACTTCTCGATTCCCTCCAACTGGAGCTTCAGCGCAAGCAAATCCCCCTTCAACTCCTTAACCGAAGCCGGCACGGGGCCTGAGCGCCTCGCCTCGTCGTTGAGCGTGATCTCAATGTCGAGACCCAGCTTGTCCAGCGCCTGTTCCACCAGGACGGTCACAGCTTCACCAGCCTTCCGTGACGCCTCCTCCACATCCTCCCAAAGACTCGTCGCAATGTTTGGGAAAAGTGTTCCGTCGGAGATGCGGCCCTCGATGCAGGCCTTCTGGCGCATGGAAATGCCCGTTCCTGTGAATGGTCAGCTTGGGCCATAGACATTGCAGGGCACTTGAACGTACCCTTGTCGGCCGATGCGGTGCGGTACGTGGACAGCATCTCTGTGACGACGTATGAGGACTCATTGGCTTCGGATGCTCGGTTCTTGATGTGCCTGGAAGCTTGGTCAGCGAAGTTGAACATTGCTAAGACACGGGGCCCTTACCCGAGCTTCATGGCGAACAGCTGTCCCTCGCGGGGGATTCCATGCAGCCAAGTCTGGTTCGTGACGTTGACCGACTCAAGCAGCATCCTTCGCTGTTCCAAGGCGGAAATTTTGTTGAGGGTCTCCTCCTGGAAGCGCACCAGGTCGCTGGACATGCCCTGGGCAGCCCGGCCGTAGATACTCGCGACCTCTTCAAAGACCAGTTCCCAGGAGAAGGCCAACTCACTGCGCATCTTCCACGCAAGGTCAGAGTTCCAGTTGACCTGTCCCCTGCTGGGCGTGTTGTGGCTCCCGTTGCGCCGGCACCAGGCCCTGTAGGAGTTCCAAGGCCAACCTCCCCATTCCTTGGACTTGGCTGCAGCCGCTTCCATCCATGCTCCTCCCTGTGCGTCTGTAACTGGTCAGCACTGTCAAGAGAAGAGTCAGCACAGAACTCACTGCACATGGCAACGACCTGCTCCCTGAAGCATTCGATGAAAGCCTGTTGGAGCTTAACGGCATGCTCCGGAGCCTTGGCGCGGATGGCGTTGAATTGTTGGATGATCATGGCCTTGTCCCAACCGCTGGGACCCTCGGCGATCATGCTGTTGGCCCACAGCTCGGCAGAGTTGAGCAAGCCAGGAACTGCAGTCTGAACCCAGTTCTTGGCATCGACAAGCCGGTCGTCGGCGGTGACGGTGAAGCAGTAGCAGCGGAGACCAGGAATCCCACTGGCCCTCACGAGGACCTCATCGTTCCGCTCGCAATATTTCTCGTATGCGTGGTTTCCCACGCAAAAGACATCGAGTTTGCCACCAGTCTCTGATGCATATCGCTTTTGTAGCGCCTGCGACACGTGTTTGCTGCGCGCAGCGCTGAGGGCAAACTTGAGCCTGGGAGGGGTCAGCAGGACACACAAAGGACGGCCGGCCTGAGGGCTTACCTCTTCTCGGCTCTCTTTTTCAGCTTGTCGTCAGCCGCTCCCTTGGCGGCGTTGATGTCTGCCTGAAAGTTTCGCAGCTCTTGCTTGGAGATCATCTTGCCATCGCCGCAGTGTTCGTTGATCGCTGTCCTGGGGTTGATGCGGTCGGCCTCAGTACATACCACGGCAAGTTTGAGGGTTTTGCCCCCTGATTCCTCCCACTCCATGGGAATGTGGCGCGCCACGGCGCTGAACAAGGTCGATTGCACAGACTGGTCGGTGATGGCACGCGCAATCTTGGTCACGATAAGAATCTTGTCGCACTTGAGAAGATAGCTCTGGGTAGCCTTGACTCGTGCCAGGTTGGTATCGCGGAGACCTGTGGTGTTAGGGGAAGTGACCAATCTTGGAGGAAGACCTACCTGGGAGATCTGCGAGGATGAGGCCGGACTCGAGGATGGGGGAGCTCAGGTAGATCCTTCACAGGTTAGTAAAAGCCAGCAAGGTGCCAGTGCGACCTACTTGATGATCTTGGTGAACGGCCACAGCCCCTCGCTCATGAAAGCCGCCGTCTTTCGGCAGCACTCATCGGCGTCCTCGGCCTCAGAGCGCCAGAGGGCAGAAGACTCCAACTTGGTGGTGTCCCCCTTGGGCCACTCGATGGCATGGGCCCATTGGATCAACTGACTGTTGATACGATCAGCCGCTCCCTCAGACAAGTCCTTGAGGAGGTTTTCAGAGAACTGCTGGTGGTGCTCGAAGGCAGAGTTCAACGCCTCCCAGGCCTCCTTGGATTCCTTCTCGAACCTCTCAAACTCCCTCTCCGACATCTCGTCCCGGTCAACACCAGGAAGCAAGAGCTGGCGGTAGCTCCAACTAAGCTCACGGATCTGCTCTTCAAGGGCATCTCCCGTGTAGAACTCGGCCGTCATCTCGATGGGGCAGGTCTGGTTCTCGCCCTTTTGGTGATATTCGATTACGACTGAAGTACAGGCGGAACCCATGTCACTGGTCTGGGCCACGCCCGGCATGTGCAGGAGAGTTGATCAGGCTACTCTTGCCCTGGCCTGAGTCGCCGACGATGGCCACGCGGCGTGACATGGCCATTTGGCGGGACGACATGGCAATGGCACGGGCATTGAGTGCTGCCAGGTCGGTGTCGTCAGGGCAGTCGAGGGCAGCCTTCTGAAGGGACTGTTGGATGGTTCTGAGAGCTTGATCGGCTGTCTCGACAGCCTCCGAGACACGAGGGTGGAAGAATTCGTGAGAGGGACGAACCTCGCTGGCAATGTTGTACGTCGGGTTGGGAGAGGGGTCGCGGCGGGCCATGTTGGCAAGTTCCATGCTCTGACGTTCCATGCTGGGGCTTGCAATGTTCGGGCCTTCCATGCTCTGAAGTTCCATGCTGGGGCTTCCAGTGCTGGGGCTTCCAATGTTCTGAGGATCCATGTTGCGAGAGGCCCTCCTGGTGTTGAGGTTGAAAGACGAGAGTTGGGAGGGGGCCTTGCCCTTGAAGTGTATCATGTCTTCGGTCTCAGGCTCGGAACTTGTAAGGTAGGTATCCCTGGAGTTGACTGGGGTGTGGCGATGGTCCTGGAACACTCTTGGAGCGGTCCTAGCCGGTGTTGCTGTGAAATTGGGGCTTTGTCTGATCGGTGGGAGTGTTGGATACGGGGGGAAGAGTGGATGGATTGAAGGGGTAGAAGTTGTTGGATGAGCTGAAGGGATGGAGGTTGTGGGATGAGCTGAGGGGGCCGATTTTATAGGAATGGATGGAGTGGTGCAGATTGGAGATGAAGTGGCGCGGATGGGGGATGACGCAGGAGGGAAGGCGGGAAGGTATGAGGAGGCTTTAAATGAAGCAGTAGGACGGTTTGATAGATGGGAAGAAGCAGGAGGGCCGAACGAGGCGGTCCCAGGAGCTGTAGATGAATGGCTTCCGCGGCCGGGGAGGGTTGAAGCATGAGCAGGCCAAGGAGTCGTCCGCGGAAAGCGCTCAGACGGAAAAGTCCTTCGACCAGGCAAGACGGAAGAAGATGCGGGCCGAGGAGTTTCAGACGGAAGTGGTCTTCGGCCGGAGAGGCTTAACGTTGCAAGGCTTGGGGTGACGCCGCGAGGGTTGGCGGTGGTGATATCTTCACCAGCCGAGTCGGCTTGAGAGCTCCGCGCCTGCCGTGGAGAGGGTATCTGACGAGACGAACGAGCTGCGGACAGGTTCGAAGCAGAAGTTACGGAACTCTCATGTTCTGAATCAGAGTTCATTGAGAAGAGGCCGGGCATGGCCCGTTTGCCACGATCTGGCTGACGACGGGACATGGTGATGACAGGATGGATATGACGATGAACTCCTTGGGAACGGCAGACCTAGGGGAGTGCGTTAAAGTGCTCCCTGACAGAATAGATATGCGAGATCCGTGGCACGGCTGCCTGGGATTACGGAGCACGAGGAGGACGGAGGTGTCTATGAGGAGAAGTTCCAGTGGCAGCACAAACGGCTTGAGGTAGTAGGACATGTCCTAGGCCCGAGCTCCTTGGTGACATAACGTATCCCTTTGGCGGGGGAGGGGCATGGAATTCTGCCGTGTGTCGCCGCCTCAGTCTGCCGTTTGCAACTCCGAGCAAAAGAAGTCTCCGCCCATCTTTGACCTGGTGATAGCTTCACCGCCCTGTGTCGTGGGTCCGTGCGGTCCCGCAGGTCTTTGGTGGCCGGCAAACTTGTTGGAGCGATGTCTTTGAATACAGAGGTTCATGGTGGATGCAAAGGGCTGTCTTAGGTGGCACCTCAAGCCGTTTGTTTGTCCCTAGACGGCCCCTGAAGAAAATGGAGAGACTGGAGTGTTCCTTGATTAAGCCCAAGTCGCCATGTTCACAATTCTTGGTTCCCACAGCACCAGAGTATATCGTCTCAATCATGTCTTTCAACAGACGTCGAGGCTGTCTTTCACAGCTCCAGCTTGGAAAGTAATGCTGGCAGCGGACTGGATGAACAGGCCTAGTGAAGCTGACGTCTCTGTCCCCACAGTTCAACCAGCTCCTGAATCGTGACGACAGCAGGGTACTGCACCCAGGGTGCCTCCAGCCTCCACTGACATGCAGCTGGAGCCCCCAACTTGTGTCCTTGTGCCCGGGAGCCTCATCGTCCGAAGGCCGTGAATGGTGCACAATTCAGGGGCTTCAGGTGGCGGTGACGCATTGACGGCGGCTATTTATGGGTATTGGTGCACTAATCGGCAGATCTTCAGGGTCCAGACCCGGGCCCAGAGCCCCAACATTTTCCCCGAACCCGAACCAAGCCCAGACCCGAAGCCGACTCCGAGGCTCCCGACATCAGCCTGGGTGCATACTCTCTCCAACTCCTATCAAACATTGATTGCAAATAAGCTCCAGCATCGACACATTGCGATCCGTCCGTCCATGAGCTCATGTCGAGCTTCAGTCTCCCCCAGCTGGTGTTTCGCTTGGCAGCTCGCTTTCGCTTCCGCTTTCGCTCGATGCCCAGCACGGACCGGGACGCGGCCCCTCCAAGAGAAGCATAAACCGCGGGGCCCGTCAAGAGCCCGAGGCGCCGCTTCCCCGGCTAGTCATCCTGAGTTGACGATTCGGAACAAGCCGTCGGGTTTCACTGCGTCCCGGGGATGCTGCATGGTGCCTAAATGGCTGGACGGTGCCTGGCCACAGGGCTGGCAGGCTGGCGCGGCAGGGACCCGAGGCAAATTCGGGACCTGCGGCATGATGTGATGATTCGTGGCCTCGAAGCTTCATGCGGCGGTGAGAGAGTGGTATATAAGGGTGTTGGTGAGCCGGTCTTTGGTAAGTATCATCAGCACTCACATCAACATCTCAACATCACTCCCATCAATAACACCAACACCACTTCCTCAACACCACCACCACATCACCACCTCCAAAATGGCCATCCTCTCCATCGTCGCCCCCGAGATTCCTGTCGAGAGCAAGGACAAGTTCCTCGGTGCCTGGCCCACGCTCTCCGCCGAGCTCACTGCCCAGCCCGGCGTGGCCGGCACTTCTGGCGGCATCATCGTCGCCGAGGACGGTGCTCCCGTCACCGACTTCAAGTTTGTCCAGGTCATCGGTGTGTTCCCTCCCATCTCCCCGGCATGACAGTTGCTGACCCTCCCAGCCTTTGCCTCCGCCAAGGACGCCGAGGACTTTGCTGCCTCGCCTTTTGCCGAGGAGCACAAGGCCCGCTACCGCGAGCGCACCGGCACCGACGCCACCGTCGGCCGCTTCGAAGTGCCTGACCTCCCTGGTGACAAGGCCGCCCCTCCATTCACGCAGTACTCGACGCTCGTGCTCGAGGACGAGAGTATCCACGCCGAGGTGCGCAAGGCTTGGATGGACGTTGTTCAGGCACTCGGCAAGGAGACGTTTGGCGGACGCAGTGTCGAGGGGCCCTTCGTCGGCCTGGGCATTATTGGATGGGACTCGCTCGAGGAGGCGGGTGCGGCTTTCAAGGAGCCCAAGGCTGCCGCAGCCTGGGCCGCGTACCAGAAGCTGGGCAAGGGCAAGAATGTGATTGTCAAGGGGCTGTAGAGGGGGACGTTGATTGACTTTCCGGTGAGGCTCTGGTGTTAGCGAGTTAGCATTTTCATATGCCTGTCATTGAAGGGGCTATCCTCCTGGCCACTGGCCAAAGCTTATCTTCATCTTGAGTCTCTACCTCCCTTGAAATATGGATATTCCCTGGTCTCATCAAACGTTGTGCCGTTCTCCGGCCTGCCGACAGATGAGCGATCCTGCCGGGTCGCCGTTTAATGCGACACATGCCCAGGAATGCAGCATTCGTGGCATGTGCCGGTGCCGAGACCATGCCACACCTGAGCTCAACCCCATCAGGACCAAAGCTTATCAGAGACACTTGAGATGGCTGGAATGGATGATTAAAATAGCGAAGACATGCGGTTGCCTGGCGAGCAAGGGGATAAGGGGCAAGACAGGGTGTCAGGGGTAAAAGTGGGGGTGGTGATTAGGGGGCGAGGAAAAGGGGTGAATTTGCCTGGTGATGGTAGCATTGAGGACGACAGAGGGGGTTGCCGCTCGATAAAAGCTGTCTAACAAGAAATTCCCTAGGCTGAATGAGTATTATGATATCGTTCAAGTTAGACGAAGCTGAAGATCCTCTCAGTCATCCCGGGGAAGCCGGCACTCAGTCAGCCTCCTGACGCTAATGACGCGGCTCGCTGAGGTGACTAAGACCACCTTGAAAACTTGATGAAGCCATTCCGCAGCTGCAGATATCTCCCAGCTTTCACTCAAGGCCGACCGAACGGATTCAATCGCCAGCACATCGGAATCACCTGTCATCCGCCCATCATGTCCCAAGCTGTGACGGCACCACTTACTTGCGCGGCAACATTCCTTGTGCTCTCTGCGCGCCCCGGATCTGCGGCCCTCTCCACCATCCGCCAAACGCTCGCCAATGTCCCTGGTCTCACCAAGAACGTGGCAGTCCGAGGCCCTGATGCCCGCTTCGCCTGCACAGTCGGCATCGGCAGCAATGTCTGGGACTCCCTGACCGGCCTACCTCGACCGGCGGAGCTGCGCCCCTTTCCGGTCATCCGAGGTGCCGTGCACTCGACCGTGTCCACGCCTGGCGACCTTCTCTTCCACATTCGGGCAGACCGGCGCGACCTCTGCTTTGAGTTTGAGCGGCAGCTCTTAGCACAGCTAGGGAATGCGGTCGAAGTAGCCGACGAAACGACGGGGTTCCGGTACTTTGACGGCCGGGATTTGCTAGGCTTTGTCGACGGGACGGCCAATCCAGATTGTCAGGCTGAAGCAAATTCCGCGGCTGTTGTTTCCGACGACCTCAACGGCATGGGTGGCAGCTACATCGTGGTGCAAAAGTACCTTCACGACATGACGGGATGGGCATCTCTCAAAGCCGAGGAGCAAGAAGCCATCATCGGGCGGACGAAGCTGGATAATGTCGAACTCGACGACGCTCCTGAAGGCCATAGCGCGCACAAAACGCTAGCGACGGTGACGGATGAACAGGGAGAGGAGCACGACATTTTACGCGACAACATGCCCTTTGGGACACCAGGGAGGGGAGAGTACGGGACGTATTTCATCGGATACTCGGCACGGCTGTGGGTGACAGAACGCATGCTGGAACGTATGTTTATCGGCGTGCCGGAAGGGAAGCATGACAAGCTGCTGGATTATTCAACGGCCGTAACGGGGGGGACGTTCTTCGCCCCGACGGCGACTATCCTGGCCAGTATGGGTGCCTAGCAAGGCATACTCTGTGTAACTCGACAGCCTAGATTCATCATGACGATCATCCCTCGCCCGCGAACCTGTTCCTGGTTCCAGCGGCACTTGGTCGGGCCCTCCCGGCGTCTAACTTAACGCCCGACTTCTACCTACGTCACCTGCACTGCACTGCCTTTCCCCGGGATGTCGGGACGGTTGGACAACTCGCGTGCTTGGAGTGTCTGCCAATGGCGGGAGGCGCCGATATTAGGGTTGCTGCCGGGCTGAGAGCGGGTGCCGCCAAGGCTGCAGGACCTGATGATCGCTGTCATCGGCGATGGGCCGCGGGATGAAGTCATCAAGACGTCGTATTTCGATGCTTGTATTGGGATGTTCGTGTTTGGCGGGGATCTTCCCGTGTTCCCTGGAATGTAGGAGGCTGTTCGTCAGCCGTAATGTTTCACCGTCTTGCCGGGCTGCCAAGAGACCCAACGTGGTCATGCTTGGCGAGGTACTTATGCCCTGAGTAGCGTCGCAGTGCAGGCCGGATGTGGTCACATGGATGGAGGAGCCTTGGGGGAGGCAGATATTGCTGAGGTGGTGAGTAATATCGAGAGTCAGCAGAGATGGGCTTTCATCGTAAGACGTGGGCTGATGAAAGGCCGACCTCCCTCGACCTGGCTTCTTTTTCAGCTTCGCATTCTGTTCTCCGTCCATAATGACCCCTAATACCAGTGCATGCCAGTACGATCCCCCAAAATGAGCCCGGCACTAGTCCGCCCGTACCTCTCGTCTCCTCCCGTGACCGCCCACGTGACTCCCCCTCAGTCACCTCCCTGCTGCCCCCAGCCCCATGCCCGCCCCCACCACCCAATACGGCAATCCGGAAGCACCCACCATTCGGGCGATTCCAAAGGGTCATCAGGCCAGCGCCGCCAATAGAAACCGCCCAACCGCCCGACGGTGACACGAAAAGCCTGGTTCAGGCCCCGCCGCCGCAATCAACAGCAATCAAGACGAACAAGACAAACACTGGGCGCGTTATATTGTGGCCAGCACACCGCTGATCACCAGTTTCGAAGGCATTTGGTTCGACGGGCTCGCGGCTCGGAGAGCCGTCAG
>JACAFV010000137.1:3669-89645 GCA_014635975.1 Plectosphaerella sp. P0831 | reverse complement strand
CCCCCCGCCCAGCCCAGCGCAGCTCCGTCTGTCTTCCCGTCCTCCCGTTGCCCGCGCACTGCTTTATCCAGACGTCCACTCGACTTTCCTTCTCCCGTCACACCTGTGTCATCCCATCACCAAAGATACCCATCCCATCCCAACGCTCATTTTCGGCCAAAACCAACAATCCTCGGCCGGCCGCCCTTCTTCGTCCCAACCCAGTCGCTCGCTACACCACAACAACCGCCACTCTCATCATCCATCGACGTCGCCCATCCCATACCCCGGCGACTTCTTCGCCCGCAGGCCGCGCCAATTGAATCGACTCCCGACTCACACCTCACACACATCCCAAGATGATTCCGCGGCCATGGGTCGCCTTCATGCCGCTGCTGGTCATGTCGGCCTCCGCAGAGAGACTGCTACGCGCAACCTCACTAGACACCTGCCAGGAGGGTTCAGGCCTGTATGCTAGCATGTTCGACATCGTCTACCGCCCCGATCTGGAAGAGAACAACCTCGCCGTCAAGGTCGACGCCATCTCCGCAATCAACGGCAACGTCACCCTCGACATCACCCTCAACGTCTATGGCTACGAGGCCCTGCGCCAGGAAGTCGACCCCTGCTCCTTCGACCTCGAGTTTGGCTGCCCCCTCCTGCCCAACCGCATTCCCGTCCCCCAATCCAACATCAACGTCGGCCCTGAGGTCGCCAACGCCGTCCCCGGTATCGGTTACAACTTCCCGGATCTCGACGCCAGTATTCGCATTCTTGTCAACCGCACCGACAATGGCGAGACCGTCGCTTGTCTCGAGACTCGATTCTCCAACGACAAGACCGTCAACCTTGCCGGCATCAAGTGGGCTACCGCTCTCGTCACCCTCCTCGGCCTCGTCACATCAGCCATCATGTCCGGCCTTGGCCACACAAACACCGCCGCCCATCTCGCCGCCAGTACCCTCTCGCTCTTCAGCTACTTCCAGGCCCAGGCCATGGTCAACCTCAGCGGCGTCCGTCTCCCGCCTGCCGCTACCGCCTGGACTCAGAACTTTGTCTGGTCCCTCGGCCTCATCAAGGCTCGTTGGATGCAGAACATCTTCACCTGGTTCCAGCGTGCTACCGGTGGCGAGGCTGCCGTCCTGCTTGACAGCGTTCGCCATGCCTCCGTTCACGTCATGAAGCGCGACCTGGAGCCCGTCAACGGCGTCACCACTATTGCGAAGCGCGCCAACATCCAGCTTGATTCCGGCGGCTATGTCGTCTACGGCATCCAGCGTGTCGCCTTCCAGGCAAAGATGGAGTCCACAAACGTCTTCCTCACCTGCCTTGTCTTCTTCTGCCTCCTCGTTCTCTTCAGCGCCCTCTTCGTCGTCATCGCTCAGCTTATTGTCGCCCTCGCCGCGAAGAAGGGCTGGATCGCCGAGGACCGCTTCATGGAGCTGCGCAGTGGCGATCGTCAAGTCCTTCTCAAGGGTGTCGTCCTGCGCATGACCCTGCTCGGCTTCCCCGCCCTCGCCATCTTCTGTCTCTGGGAGTTCACCCAGGTCGACTCTCCCGCCCTCGTCGTCCTCGCCGTGCTCTTCTTCTTCGGCATGCTTGGAACCCTGTCGTGGGCCGCCTTCCGCATCATCACCATGGGTCGCCACTCCACCACCGTCTACCAGACACCCTCATACCTTCTCTTTTCCAACCCTTACCTGCTCCAGAAGCTCGGTTTCCTTTACGTCCCCTTCCGGGCAACCGCCTACTACTACATCGCGCCCCACCTGGTCTACATCGTCGTCAAGGCCGCCATCATTGCCTTTGGTCAGCACAACGGAGCCGCCCAGGCTATTTGCCTGATCATTGTCGAAGCCGCCTTCCTTGGAGGCGCCAGCGTCCTGCGCCCGTGGATGGACCGTAGCACCAACATCCTCAACATCGCAATCTGCGTCGTCAACTTCCTCAACGCCATCTTCCTCTTCCTCCTCGCCAACGTCTTTAACGCCCCCGGCCTGCTCGTCGGTATCGCCGGCATTCTCATCTTCATCGTCAACGCAATCTTCTCCCTCGTCCTCTTGCTCCTCGTCATCATCTCCAGCGTCGTCGTCTTCTGGAGGAAGAACCCCGACACCCGCTACCGCGCCATGGACGACGACCGCGTGTCCTTCTGGAAGTCAAAGACCCAGCTCAACACCACACAGGAGCTTGACGAGCTCGCCGCCACCGCCCGCGGCGGCAAGGAGAACATGTACCACAACGACAGCCGCTCCTCCGACTCGCCCGAGCCCGGTGAGCGCACCAACCGCTTCACCATGCAGAGCATCAGCTCCGCCTCCCGATCCCAGCTCGCCCTCAACCAGCGCGAGAACGCGAGCGCCATCTGGTCACCCGTCGACCCCTCGACGCCCCTCGCCCGAGGTGGCGAACACGAGCAGGGCATGGGCGGCAATAGGCCCGTCTCCCCTTACCACGACTCGCACAGCGTCAGCAGCGGAAGGGGTCCTGCGCGGGAACCCACCCTGCCTGGCTTTGTGCAGCAGGACGACCACTCGGCGCCCCAGCGCGGGCCGTGGAAGCCTGGCAACGGCTACTGATGACCACATTTTCCTTACATTAATACCTAGCATATATTTCTTAATCGGAGCTCTACCGCATGCAATGATCGTGCTTGTCTCATGGAGTCCTTTTGCAATGGTCGTGATCGGGTGATGCGTCTGCTCGTCTTGTTCTACTCATAGTCCATCGCTGCCATCCGAAATCATGCAACCCACGCCTAGTTACTGCAACCTCAGTCAAATTGACTCCCAACACCCGCCAAGGCAGCCTCCGGGTCTTGAACTGATCCCGACTCTCCGTTGTCTTTGTCGGTGGTTGGCGCCTCAGCCTCAGCACGTCCCTGCCCCGAACACCCGGCTTCCTTCTCCAACTCCCCGAGGCCACTTCCAACCGTTGCAGCAACGCTAGACCCGCTGCTCCTGGTGAGCGACGTTGAGGGCGAACTACCGATAGGAACGCTGGGTCAGTCTCACGCCCGCCACATGGCATTTCAGTGTCTGCTAGGGAGCATACTTACTGGCCAGCCTCTATATCCTCTAGACCTACTTGCGAGGGCAGTCTGGAAGGGAGAGGAACCTGAAGCACGAGTGTCTCTGGGTGTCGTCGTGCGCCAGCCGCCGGGTATGTCCGAGTCATGCCGAGAGGGTATTTTATCCAATACGATTAGAGTTCGGAGGTCAAGGTCAGGAGATGTCGAACAACAGTGAAGACACGATCCTCTCGCTGGAGTCTTTCCATCCATGGCAGCGAGCGAGCAACACCAGCCAGGCGCTGTTGGATACTTATAGATTCTCTGATATCTAGCACTCGAGCCTCATCGCATCCGAGTGCGTTCCAAGAACCATGAAGATTCACACAACGAAAACACGAAGCAGGCAACCTTGAACCTTCTGACTGGAGATACCCCCGCCGAGCCAAGAAGCGCTCCTGCCAGCTTCTTTGTTCTCCATCTAGCGCAGGTCCCCGGGTGTCGTCAGTCGCCTTCTAGTTCGGTGTACCACTAGGCTTCCTGAAATGGTCCTCATTGGATGCTGGGGGGTGTACATCCCTGGCGCCCTTGTCTTGATCTGCTACTTCTGGGGAGGCTCGCACGAGCTAGCGCAGACCAGCGCTACCAGCAACCAGCCGTCATTTCTTTGCGTCAGGCTGGCGAGGCAAACAGCTGGAGTAATATCGAACGGCCGCCTAATGAAGTTTAGCGCCCATGTGTGTGCGAACTGCGGACGGTATCTACGTAGCGTGGCTTGACAAGCGCCTTGAGGGGGGTCTGCCACGGATTATCGAAGCGTCTCGAGCAATGGTTGAGCCCTTCACGCAATGGGGTCTGCGGGCGGACGGGAGGGGTTGAGGGGTGTGGCGGTAGTAGGTGGGCGGACCTTTCAGCTGCTGCGAATATCTGGTTATGTTCTTCTGCTTGACAAGCATTTCCTGCTTCGCAGAGCCACAGACCAGGCCAGGCAGCAGTCCTTGAGGTCGATTCAACATAAATACCTTTTGTTTGCTCGCATTGGATCTGCTATCTGTTCAGCAGACGTCTAGTACATTTTTTTTGAGCCTTACCTTACTCGTCTTGCTCCAGCTCCTTCGACATTCCGGTTCTGGTTGCAGTATCCGCCTTACCACCCATCTACATCTACCACTTCGGCTTTTGGTCCGTCATGGACGTCAATGATGCTCAGCCTTTAGGCGCCTTGCGACCGTCTGAAGAGCCACCATCCTCAGGGACTCAGGACACATATACTCGCTCGGAAGATTTCATGAACCTCCCCGATGAACACCTCGATTCCAGGCTTCCAGATATTGAGCCTACCAATCCCAGTTGGCACCGCAGGAGACCATTGACCGATGACAGCCCGGACGACAATGAAATCGAAGGACGCTGTGAAACTACAGGCGGCACTCGGAACTCTTCGAGACCAACCTCACCTTTGAGCAACACAGAGTCAAGGCAGATGCCATTGCCATTCAATGCACAAGTCGCACATGGCAACGGTGATGATTTCCCCAACTCACCACAAATTGCTGTCGACAGTTCGGACCATATCGAAGCAGACTGTCCTATTGATCGGCAGCCTGATGAACCTTTGGTCCCTCTCGTCGGGTCTTCGTACACGCCATCTTCATTTCGCCCAAGAGGCATACGCAAGGGGCCAATGAACGTTTCGCTCCGCTGCTTTGCCTTTGCACCCGCGAGGAGAAAACAGAGTCAGAGGGACCCCGACGAGACATTCATAAGTCGGTACCAAGATTCATCATCGCAACTACAACCCAAATTCACATCTCGCCTTGCATGCCCTTACCAAGCATTCGATCCCTTGGCCCCCCCTATGTGCGGCGAGAAGAGAAACGGAAACCAGTTTGGGGGTTTCGAAAATTTCACTCGGCTCAGGTGCTTTTCACCCATCATTTAATACCCCAAGGCTTGCCGGCTGATGAACCCAATAGGGCCCATTTCCATAAGGTTCATTGCTGGACAACGCAAGGGTCACACGCTCAAAGCAACATCGATGCAAATTGCATTCAGGGTCCATCACCGACAAAATATTGGATGACCAGTATGCAGAGAAAGCAAATCCAAGCCAAATTCACAGCTGGCGATATGGAGAACTGGTTTGGCTTATTTGCCATCGTCCTGCCACAGGTACCTGCTGATCAAGTCAGGAAATATGACCCCTGTGAGTTTCACGTTTTGCCTCGTATCGAGATTTCGGCCACCAATTGACAAGAGAAGGCTTCGTCGAAACAAGCGAGCGAATGCGCCTCAATTCGTTACATGGACTGCAAAGATTTGTCAACCCATTTTCACAGACACACCCATTTCAGCCGATAGCCCCAGGTCCAACTGGAGCTCCGGCATATATCGAACAAACCAACAAACAGTGAGCCATTCGACTTCAATGGGTCTATGCCGGACATTGACCAGAGCCTTCGAGAGCTAATCGCAATCCTAGGAGATCCGGACATCAGCCACTTGCGGCACACAGCTCTCACATCGGAGATCTGTCCGGCCCCTCGGGTTTTGGTACCTATCTTGTCGACGCAAGTCAGTTACAGGGGCCAGATTTCAACAAGTTCACACATGAGACTCCCGGTTTCATTGCTCCACAAGGCGATTTGCAGCTTCCCAACAGTACGGTGGCTCAGTCTGAGAGCTTTCTGCGACAATACAACCAAAAGCTCCGCAGCAGGAATGACAGGCTCCGAAATCAAGTCGACGCCCTCATCCGCGAACGAAACGAAAGAAATAACCAGCTGAGCGTTCTTAGAAACGGACTGCAGTCGTTGGATCGGTTTCTACAAGACATGCTCTACGCGCATAGCCTTCAACCTGAGCCAGAGGGGGGAGACAATGGGGGCAGTGTTGTGAACAGGTTATCGGCCATTGTGGATGCTTTGGAGAACAGCTTGGACCAGATGGAGGGTTTGTCTTGAAAAAAGTTCGAAGCTTTTAGACACTTTATCTTACCTAGCCCCCGCCGTATTTATCAGATGCTCGGCACCGCGTACCAGCTGATTCCGCAACTGACGATTGCTGACGACCGACGTCGTAACTCCGAGATCGGGTGAACGTTGCCCGCGGCGATTGGGCCGGAATCCCGCGAAGGATGATGATGGTGGACTCTTGGTGGGGAGTAAAGTCCAGGGATCGCCCGGAAAGTGTCCCGGCTCTTGGTCAGATGCCGGTCCGCCATGGCGCTCCCGCATACGATCCCTGCTCGCGCCACCCCAAAGTCCCAAAGAATCCATCTAGATCCTTGACGACATTTTGCCAGTTGGTTCTTTCTGCAGGAATGAGTTCTTGGTGAAGGTTTCAAATACATTGCCAAGGCCGGTTCTTCAGAAGTTGCTTGAAGTCCCGACTCTCAGTTCCACAGAACAGCAGATGGGGTCGAGTTTCCGCCGTCTGTCAACGGCTGAGGTTCACCTAGCGAAACAAGATCGAACCACGAGATCAATGATTTGGAGTCTACCAGTCAACACCGAGCTTTTGGCCCGCGAGTTGGGGATGCCCTGGAGGCCTGGACTTAACCCACAGGTCAACAACCAACAGATGCCCAGATGTCATCCACTCTCGTGCAGCAGACTCATATCATGGAACCCACAGCAGCCAACAAGTCTTCATGATCCTTGACATTGAGCCGTACGATGGCAGCGGGGGCCTCAGAAGAATGAATGGCTAAAATGAATTCTTCCGTGTTGCAGGCGAGAAAATCTGCTGATTATGCGAGACGCTTGCAAAAAGCGACATCATCAAATGCAATCCTTCAGGAATTGTCCCTGCTGCTCCCGGGCTGGCGGACGAGAAAGCTCTGGTCCCTCGGAGCTTCGTGGTCGTTCAGGGGCGGCACAATGGCGGCACAATGGCGGCACAATGGCGGCACAACCCCGATGGCCACCTCTGGGTCCAGAACTCCGTGGCCCAGGGGACGTGGGTTTCTCCCGTTGGACCCATTGCAACCAACCGCGAAACTCTTGGCGTCGATCTCGGTGCAAATCCAAGAAGAACAAATCAAGCGTGTGTATCTGGCGGTAATAAGCTCAAGTGCCCTCCAGGGTATCAACAGATCAACCAGGTCTTTACACTTTCGATCTTCATCCGTTCAGCATCGCTCACCTGTCACATCCAATAACGAAACGCGACCTTGCTACAAAAGCAATGGGTGACAACGAGAATGCGCCAATGCTGATACCCGTCTCGGAGCGGGCAGCGAGCCTCGCAACAATACACGTCGCCGTCACAAGCACCCTCTTGGGTATTGGGCTGATCATGTTCGCCCTTCGCATCTGGTTACGTGTAAGACCAGCATGGAGAGTCAGCTGGGAAGACTACATCATGGCTATCGGCGTGGTGAGTTCGTCTCATCAAATGCACCCATAACACCCTGCTGACGATATTGCTTGTCCAGTGTCTTGCCATCGTCGACTATGCCTTCTTACTACCGCAGATGCACATGACAACGACGACAATCACTCCGGCTCAGCTCATGACTGGCCAGAAGTACTCGTTTCTCGCCATCCCCATATGGGGTCTCGCCATGACCTTCATCAAAGTCTCCATCGCCATGACCCTGCTCCGCATCCAACCCAACAACTTGTGGTGGAGGATCTTTTGCGGCTTCATCATGTTCATCCTCTCGGCATACGGCATTGGCAACGCATTCTTCATCCTGTTGCAATGCAGACCAGTCGAGGCTTCGTGGAACCCGGAAATTCTCGAGACCGTTGGAGGCAGCTGCCTTCCGCCAACAGCCATCATGACTGCTTCCAACACTGGTGCCGGAGTAAACATCTCCACAGATGTCATGTTGTCTCTGGCGCCAATCATGTTTCTGTGGAAGCTCAAGAGACCTCTGAGGGAGAAGCTGGTGGCTGGCGGCCTGATGGCCCTGGGACTCTTCGCCAGCGCTTCCTCCGTCATCAAAACAATCGTCGTGTCGGATTTCCTGAACCCAAACGTCGACATGTTTGCTCTCGGCATCTCCATAGCCACCTGGACGATGATGAAGCAACTTCTCGCCATGATTGCGGCATCTGCCCCTTTTTTGAAGCCACTCCTACAGAGTGCTCTGCTACGTTTCGGCGTCAGTCTTAACGGCACAAGCCACAACGGGTACGGCCCATCTGCCTATCATCGAGCCACGGGCAAGAGCACTTTCCACGGCGGCACAGCAAACGACGGCATTAAGACGACTCGATCTGTCACTATTACTCGCAAGAATCTGGAAGGAAATGAGAGCCCCTTTGTCTCGAACAGTGTAGCTTTTGCCGCAAGTAGCAGCGACGAGGCGATCCAACTGGAGACAAGATATATCCAGCACGGGCCGGTGAAGAGGGAAAAATCCCGGACTCGGACCAAATCGTGGCAATCTCACGAGGACAGCGACAAGACCTCGTGGGTCCAGTCCCAAGAGTCGGCCAGACCTGCACATGCCCTCTAACTGGTCCTCGGGGGGCGACGGAACGAAACGCGCGGAGTGGTCTTCCCATCCTGCTAGACTGGCAACTTTCAGCCCATTACTACTTCAATACCAAGATTATTCCTTGTAATTCCAGAGCCCCTCACTTATCCAAGACCCTCAGTTGTCGGGGTCCGGCTCCCTTAGCCTGCTGACGGGACATGACCTTGCATGATTCTGCATGCGGGTGAGTGGCACAGCTGGAGTATTCAGGGGGACAGCGTTCATGTCTGCACGAGGAGTGCCTCCTTTGGCACATTAGCCGTTTTGCCATGTGGTTCACCTCCGAGCCCGGCGTATGATGCAAGCCAACACGCGGACTGACACCCGGCCCGACGGTGTTGTTGGTCAAATTATATTGGAACTTCTGGGCTCTCAGCCTTGGCCTGCATAGATCGGCGGATTTTGGTCAGAACGCGGCAGTGGTAACCGCACCGGGCCCGAGATTGGTTGTACGAGGGCAGATGGGTCTGGTGCAGGGGCGGGGGCCGGGGCCCCTCAGCCGCGCATATGCCTGGGGGGATGTAGACCGGGGCCGTTGGTCTTGACCTTGAGGATGATGGGTCCCAGCGACCCACGAGTTGCAGATATATGGCTCCGATTGCACTTCTTCCCTCAGGAGAAGCCATCCTCTGTCGATCAGCTTCATCTGCTCCCACGAACTCAGGGGTTCTCGAGTCCTGTCGTTGTCAGCCATGGCCATCTCCCTCAAGTCCCTCTGCGCGGCGGCACTCGCCAGCGTCGTTCTCATTGCCCCCGCCCGTGTCGAGGCCAGCAAATGCTCTTGCGTTCGCCCGACCATCCGCAGGGGTTGGTTCGTCCTTGTCACCCTGGGCTTCAACTTCACTACCTAGGTAGCTAACATAAACTCAGGCGCACCTTGAGCGTTGAGAAGCGCCTGGCCTACATCGATGCTGTCAAGCGTCTGATGAACAAGGCCCCTGAGACCTCGACCGATGACCTCGCAGGCGTCCGCAGCCGCTACGATGACTTTGTTGGAACTCATATTGTCCAGGCCGACTTTGCCCACTTCGTGGTACGCTCTACTCCTCCCCTTCATGCGACTGCAGTGTCTCTAACTCGCCCCAAGGGCAAGTTCTACCCCTACCACCGCCTCTACCTGCACTCGTGGGAGAAGGCCCTGAACACCTGCGGATGGAAAGATGGCCTTCCGTACTGGGACTGGAACCGTGACTACGGCATCGACGAGGACTTTTTCAACTCACCCCTCTTTGATGAGGTCGCCGGAATGGGCGGCAACGGCGCCTGGGTCCCTGGCAACATCACCCACCCTGAGCCCGGCTTCCCCATCAACGCTCCCTGGGACATGCCCGACCGTACCGGCGGCGGCTGCATCCAGACCGGCCCCTTCGCCAATCTGACGTCGTCATTCGGCCCCCACGACAACGTCGCCTACAATCCGGAGCCCGAGTGCGTTCGCCGCGACTTCTCCCCCCAGTCATTCCGGGACATCACGGGCCCTGATCACGTTAAGACGGCCATGGAGCAGGTGGACTACGGCTGGTTCAGCATAGTTACCGAGCCCAGTATCCACGCCGGCGGCCACCTTGGTGTCGGTGGACTTTACGGACACATGGCCGACAAGTGGGCAAGCCGTGAGTGCTCCGTTTCCCCCAGGAAGGATGTCCCAGAACTGACAGATTCCCAGCTGCCGATCCCATCTTCTGGCTTCACCACGGCAACGTCGACCGCGCCTGGTGGTCGTGGCAGAAGCGTGACCTCAAGAACCGTGTCAACGACATCTCAGGCCCTATTATCAACTTTGACTACGCCAACGAGTTTGGCGGCAACATCACCCTGGATGACACTATCTACATTGGCGAGACAGTCAGGCTGGAGACTACCATTAGGGAGGTCATGCACATCCAAATGGGACCTTTGTGCTACGAGTACGATGAGCTGTACTAGGCGGGTAATGTAGGGTGTAGACTAGATGTTAAATGCCAGCTTTCAAGCAGCAGTAGCCAGACGAGCCAGCTAGCCCCATCGAACACGATGTTATCGTCAACACTGTGATACACGGGATGATTCCATCCTCAGTCAAGCTGTCTGCTTCTAGAATTATGTCAAGATATCGGACCCAGGACCTGGCTTTTGTTTCAAGTCTGCCCAACTTGAGATATCTTGAACGGCGGGCATGGCCTCCCGTGGTGCATCTTTGCCAGCAACCCCATCAGTCAGCCGACATCAATAGCAGCTGGCCGTCCTCATAGCACATACGACCATACCCACTGGAAAATACGGGATCCCGTCCGCTCTCCCATAGTCAAGCCAGTGAGGGCTGGATTAGTAGTTGGGTCGGTGACGACCAGCGAANACCCACTGGAAAATACGGGATCCCGTCCGCTCTCCCATAGTCAAGCCAGTGAGGGCTGGATTAGTAGTTGGGTCGGTGACGACCAGCGAATACCCGGTGTTGTATGTACTTCTACTTTTTATGCCCTTGAATGTAAGCAGACCCCGAACGTGATGCGGTTGGAACTGCTGGGAATGTTTCAGAACGGTACATAAAACATAAGCGACGGTAACCACGTTGTCATGCTCGGCATCCGTATCATAGAGCACATTAAACTTGCCACTACACCCTTCAAAAGAGTGGTACCGCCGTCCGCGCACTAATTCAACGACAGGCCTTTGCCTCCTCCCCGCCCTTAGACTGCTGCTTAGACTGCTGGACAGCGTCGTAAACCATCTGCCATTTCTCCTGGGGTCCATAGATCTCATCCCACTGAGCCTGCAAGTCCGGACGTCCCTCCAGTAGCGTCCGACACTCGGTGCGGACCTCGTCAAAGACGTCGGGCCCACCGTCGGAGGAAGGCGGGGCGTCCTGGCCCGTGTATCGGAGGATGGCCGCACTGAAGCGATCCCAGCCTGCAGCATCGAGATGATCTTTGCAGGCGGCCCCGAATTGTAAGGCGGGGGTAAAGACAGATTGGAAAGCGGGCTTCGAGGCGAGGCCGGGGCTACTTTCGGCCAAAGTCTCCTGCATTTTATTGACGAAATCGTCTTGACCTGCCATCTTGCTTATTGGTGTGGATGACGTGTTGCTGAGTGTTGAATGTTTGGAGCTTGAGGTGTAAGTCTTGTGATGAGTAATGTGATGTCAGATCGTGAACTGAAGGATGGAGGCGGCGTAGGTAAAGAGTAGACATTGAGAGATGGGCTCCGGGCGGCCAGCGATGTTTAAGTAGGATTGGTAGATGCACCAGAAACATACTCCGCGTGTGACCTGATTTATGATAGGGCCGGATGCATGCATCACACTCTTGGCTAACTAAGCCACAAACAAAGACGAAGGATTCGTGCTGCAAGGAGTGGTGGGCAAGCGCCAACAACCACGCACCACCAACCGTCACAATTTCGTGTCGGGGCATTACGACGGGGCACCTTCGGCCCGTCACAGGACGATCGAGGAGACACAGAGTATTGGTCACATCTCGTTGGCAAGGGGTAAGATCAGGCAGTGGAATTTTGACTGTAAGCTACCCCATCCTCTGTGATCGCGCCCGCCTTGCCTCGTGGAACCCAGCAGGCGGGAGTCCCCCGACCATTCCGTCACCGATTCATGTGAACTAATAGGCACACTCTCGGGTCATGCTGGACACTTTGGAGATTCAACACGCTTCCCGACATGGCCTTCCTCTTCGTCTTGACTCAGGTCTGGACCGGGTGTTCCTTGACGAATTGCTGGATCTCAACCAGGTCGCCTTCTTCAGCGGAAGCGACGCAGGCAACAATGCAAGCAGCATACGCGGGCGGAACCTCCACCAAGGCAAGGCAGGGAACGATGCACCAGGGCTACCATTGTCAGCTTAACACCATCCAAGGTCTCGTCGCCGGCAAGAGCTTGCCGCAGTACCACGCGCTTCCTGTTAGGCTCGTTAGCTTCAAGCTCGGACTGGGTGTAGATACTAGCAAGACTTACGATCTCCTCGTTGGAAGACACGGGAACAGCCGTGACGCCAGCGGCGGCGAGGGCGACAGAGATGATGGAGAACTTCATGGTTGCTGAAGGGGATTGTAGAAATGAGGCAAGTTGGTTTGTAGGCGATGCTGGGTTGTGTGATGAGCGATGACCATCAAGAGTGTTTTGAAGACGGCACGACGGACTCTTTATAGTTTTTCTGTCGCGTGATCATGTCTACTGTTGCGCGCCGAACTCCTTCCTTCCTCTGAGTTCACGTTCTCTCCAAAAATGGACGTTGGCCTCGAACTCGCCCGTATCGCCCTCCTCCGGTTGCTCCCCTCCTGCGTTGCTCCCCTCCTGAGTTTCTCCCCTCTTGCGGTTCCTCACATCCTGTTTTGCCCCTCTTCTGCAGTTGCCCCTCTCCTACGGTTGCTCCCATCCTGCGTTGCTCCCTAATGCGTTCTCCCCTCCTGCTGTGCTCCTTGCCTGCGTTCTCTCCCCTCCTGCTGAGTAGGAACGCTCGAACAGGACACTTCCTTCCACCAGCCTCTAGAAAAATGGCAAGAAGTCACCATAAGCGTGCCTTTGTCCGTCAATACCTTAAGACTTGGAGTTGCTTGATGAAACTCGAAGTCAACATACTGTGTTCTGCTTGCGTGCTCGTGGCTCAACAAAACATAACTCAGTCAACGTACCAACATCTTTTCGTCTTTGGCTGGGCATCATACGATTACGGATCAATATGTGCTCAAATCTCACTGCATATATGCAGTGTAATCACCGTTGAGACAGCCTTTGGATGGGCATGATACGATTCCTGTAGGCTTGGGGTTGGGGCCAATTTGCGCTTAAGTGGCACCTATGCAGAGTGAGCACCTCCGAGGCCATCTTAGCTCAGCATCATACGATTGCTCAAGTATTGAGCCAACATGTGCTCCAGCACTCACCGGCTGATATGCAGCGCGAGCACCTCCGAGGCACCTCCGAGGCCGTCTTTAGCTGATCATCAAAGAATTGCCCAAGCTTGGAGCCAACATGCGCTCCAGCGCCCACCGGCAGATATGCAGTGTAACTGTGTGAGCATCTCCGCGGCCGTCTTTAGCTGGGCATCTTACGATGACTGCAGACTTGGAACCAACATGTGTTTATTAATACACTTCTAAGCGGTTGGTGGTTTGGCAGGATCGACCTGCATGCATCCCGGCCCGCGCACCTCGCATACCCGCCGCTTGGAAATGCGGGTCTATGGAATCAATAATCTTTTCAATCCTACGTGTTTACGAAAGCGGAACCACCGTAACTAAATTGGTGAGAGAGCTGTGGCTTGGCCATTGTGGACATAAAATGAGTACAAAGTTAGAGTGAGGAATGGCTCCCGTAGAACACCTCAGTATGAACGTGTCTCCTTCACGGCTACTCGAGCACCCAGTCGACCCTCGCCATGAATCTCCGCACTCTCTTGTTTATTGTTTCGTACGTACAGATAGTGTGTTGTGCCAAGATACCCTCACACCGCACGCCGCATCGTTCAATCTCAGCAAGAACTATCCGCAACAGGTCTGCGAGCTCGTCAAAAGTGCAACTCGAGATTGCTCTAGTACCCCATGATACCGACTCTCCAGAGGATCTTCTGCTGAGACTCTCGGACCCAAGGTCCTCCGAGTATGGGAGACACTGGACGCCTGAGGAGGTTGTGAAGAGATTTGCCCCGAGGCCGGATGATGTTTCCGCAGTAGTCAACTGGCTGCGTGAGGCAGGCGTCTCAGTCGACCGGGTGCGTCGCTCTCATGGAGGAGGGCACATTTTCGTACATCTCAGCACCAGCGAGGTGGAAGAGATTCTCGACACTACCTGCCATACACTCTCCGTTCCCGAGAGCAACAACGTCTGGGTCGATTGTGGCCCCTACACCGTGCCCCAGGCAGTCATCTCAGCTATCGAATGCATAGCTGTTAACAAGTTCCCCGTCGACGACTCCACAACCAAACAAGAGGCCGAAAGCGCCACGAGGAAACGCTCCGTCTTGGGCGAAGAGATTCCTCTGCCTCCCGCCTCCGCGACCAGCCCTAACAGGCTCTCATCTTCCAACCCGTCCGGGCTTGACTGCAACCTGTACACGACGCCGCATTGTCTCCGGGAGTTCTATCATGTCCCGCCGCCCGGCACTCCCCACCCAAACAACTCCTTCGGCATCTACATGCAAGCCTACATGACCTGGCTATCGGATGATCTGGACCGCTTCTTATCACTCTTCGAACCCGAGCTGGTTGGCCAACGCCCTATTGTTGACGCCATCAACGGCGGCTACCAACAGTGGGACTACAATATCACGCCTTTCAACCTCGAGGCCAATCTCGACTTCCAGTACGCCATTGGTATGACTGGTAGGCTCAACATCACGAACCTCCAGGTCGGCGATATGCATTTAGGGGGGAATCTCAACACGATGCTCGCCGCGTTTGACGAGTATTACTGCGATGCAATCGACCCTCTCGTGGATCCTGTCTACCCCAATCCGCTGCCGGGCGGGTACAACAGTACTGACTGCGGCACCGTTGTTCCACCCAAGGTGGTCTCGATTTCGTTCGCCTGGGTAGAGAGCGACTATTCCCGCCAGTACCTCGAGAGACAATGTCTAGAGATCCTGAAGCTAGGTCTGATGGGCGTGACCGTGGTCATCTCCAGCGGGGACAACGGGACCCAGGCTGGTGTCTCACCTGGAGTTTGCATCAACCCTGATTCGGGGAATTCGGAACCTCAGACGGGTGCTTTCAACCCAACCTGGCCGGCCTCGTGTCCGTGGATTACCACAGTGGGAGGGACCTCGCGCAGTACGAGCAACTGTTCGTCGGCGCACCGGGAGCAAGCGTGGAGGTATGAAACCGAAAGGATGGTTTTCACTTCAGGCGGCGGGTTCAGCAACGTATTTCCAGCGCCGGATTATCAAAAGGAGGCGGTTGACACGTACAAGAAAAGAGAGGGGGAAAATCTCCACGATTTGGAGGTGGGGGGTTACATGTCGAAGACACCAGGTCGCGGCTTTCCTGACGTGTCAGTCATGGCAGAGTCATATGTCATCTACCTCTACGGTCAACTGCGGGCGGTCCACGGGACATCAGCAGCTGCACCCGTGTTTGCATCCATGATCGCCATGATCAACAACGAGAGGCTGGCAGCAGGCAAGGGGCCAGTTGGATTCATCAACCCGACAATGTATGCTCATCCTGGGGCGTTCAACGATGTTGTCAATGGGAGTAACATGGGATGCGGTGCCAGCCCGGCATTTAGGGCGACCTTGGGATGGGATGCGGTCACAGGATTGGGGAGTCCGGATTTCAAGAGGTTGAGAGATGTATTTGTTAGTCTTCCGTAAAGACACAGCCCGGGAATCACTCAACAGAGAGAATGAAAGTTGCACCATGTCTCCGTTGCCCCCTGTAGATTAGCCCACGAAGCTGGAGCTGCCGCCCTCAATCCGACCGGCGGTCCGTCCTGACAACAAACCACTGTACATTGTACCAGGGGATCGGAAGAGATGTCCCGAAGCAGTTCATCCCTCCTTCGGCGCCGAGATACCATTTGCCGTTGATCTGTCGCTTGTACATTTTGCCGGACTCCCGCACAAGATCACGGATATCCCAGGTGCCCACCTCTACACCATTGGTGCCGGTCTTCTCCGTCCTGAACAAAGCGTTTGTGCCTCCGTTCGAACCTGCGACGATGAGAATCTGCCTGGTGGGGTTGGACAGCTCGTAGGCGCTGTTGAGATCGAAAAAGCCTCGCCGGGCGTCACACCAACGGACCATTTCATCCGTGCCGCCTGACGTAGGCGAGGGGTCGAGGTCTTGTCGGTGTAGGTGTAATAGCCGCACTGCCAGGCATCGCCGGAGAACCATGACGAGACCGGGTTTGCGCGCAGCTGCCGTGCTCGAACCCTCGAGATGGACGTCGACTCGGAGGGCAATTCTTCTTCGTATTCCTGGAAGCTGTTGTGAACCCAAATGGTCGACTCTTACGGGTTGCCATGCTCCTTGGAGCGCTTGACGATCGTGTGCCTAAACACTTTTTTTTTTTTTGTTGGCCTCGGGTCTGGTTTTCCACGCCGTGTGGCGATCAGGGGGGGCCACGTACTCTCGGTGATATTCACGCCGTGCATGGCAGCTGATTCGAGGTCTCCTGGGGTGAGTGGCGCATCCCTCTTGAAAAGAGTGACTTCGGCCCCGTCTTCGGCTCCCAGCACTGGCGTAGCCAGCACTAGAGCTGCCACGAAGGACGAGAAAAGGGCGGAGAGGGTAGGCATTGTACTCTGTATAATCGCTGGAAAACGGAGGAGAAGAGGTGGTCTTGTGCCGCCGTCAGTCTATTTCGTGCTGCCACCTGAGTCCTCAGCTTGCTCCTTAAGTACTTTGGTAGTGGTAAGGGTGTCGCTCACGATGCACCTCGCATGGGAGCGGTGGGGGTCAGCACTGCATGGGCGCAGCTACTCCATCTTCCTTATGACCGTCACTTCGGCAAGACAACCTATCAGCTTGCAGATTAACTGGGCGGCATTGGACATTGCAAGGTCAATTTTGCCAGTCAGCATGGGTGAAAGTCGTGAGCCTCCCAGCCGGAGTAGCATGAATTAATTGTACGCGTAAATGCACAGCTAATCCTAATCAGCCAAGTCGTCATCTTTTTCTGCATGCATGTGACCTGTTGGTGTCACTCACGTTCCATGGTGCTGATGGTGACAGGGGCTGGGCGATTCTGACATTGTGTCGCCAAGTCATTGTTCTTCGTCTCAACGCCTGCATCAGGTCGGCTGTGCGAGCCATGGCTGAGAAATTGGCCGGACCCCGGACCCACCACTTGGGTCAGGCTATACGGTTGTCCCGCCCCTCCAGTTACCCTGCCACCCTCAAGTTCGGAGACGATCACATTGAGGTGAGCTAACGCAGCCTGCGATGTTACTACCGCAGCCCGAAAACTTGTGGACCATCGTCCTTAGGGTTTACGATGTTAGTGAGATACGTCTTGCCTGTTGACCTGACTGTTGACCTTCTCGGTAACCGGTCGATTGAATGTGGTGGTCGATTGACTACACCGGTCGATTGATGCCTCCTAACAGTCATATCGACCTCTTTTCTTGACCCGTGTTTCCGCAGCCTGCGGTAGCAATAACGCGGGCTGTGCGAGCCGGCCTCGTCACATTCATATCTTGCAAGTTCATAGAGAATATTTACTCATTTATTTGTTTAACTCTCCAGAACTCTCCAGAGACACCGTTGATACCATGCTTGGGGCTTGATGTTCTCACAACAAGAAGCTGACTCAACCTCAAACCTCCCAGAGCATGCCTAGTTGCCGGAGATACTGATGATAGTGGGGGCATCCGAGCTGTACTGCACGTAGTGCGATCCCGAGTTCTGGTACACGTTGAGGGTGTACGTGTCGTTCGTTTCGTCAGTGAACTTGAAGTCGTACTACAATAACGCGGAGTCAGTAACTTCCTTCCACGGCTGTCTTAGTAGTCATCGGGAGTCTGTCTTGCGAGGAACATGCAACGTGGTTATCACACGAAACAACTCGTGAGACAGGTTCTTGAAGGGGTAAATAACTCCGCAGGTACTGACCGTGTCTTTGGCGACGATGGTGAGCTCGTACGTGTAGATCGAGTACCAGGGGGCCTTCTTGAGGCTGTAGTACGTGATGGACGTCTGCTCCTGCACCTCCGGGCTGGGCGCGCCCTGGGTGCCGACGCGCCAGTTGACAGCTACATTACTGAAGGAGGGGCCGCTGGCCGCGGGCGCATCGCCGGACCCTTTGGCCTCCTCGATGTCGTACTCCTCGGCCTTGACGCGGTACTTGGCGTCGTTGCCAGTCGTCTGCTCCTGCCAGCCTTGCTCGGCGTTGGCGGGAACTTCCTGTTGGTTGGACATGTTGGGGTATTTTGGAGGAAGAAGAATGAATTTGGGGGCTTGTAAGAACGTGAAAGTGCCTGGAGGGAGGAGTGGTTGTGATGTGCTGGAGATGAAAGGACATGATCATTAAACCTTGGGGATGCGCTCTACTTATATTATTGAATCATCATGCCGTTGAGCAAACACATCGGCCTGTTCGTTTTCCTCTGATTATCAACTTCTGCTACTCTCGACCGCACAAGTCCACGAAATGTACAAGGTACGTCTTCGCCGTTGCTGCGAATGAGCCTGAATGGTGTCATTCTTGGCAATCAGGAAGCTCAAACGAGACATCGTCAGAGAGAATTCCCATTGAAGTTAGAGTCGCTGTACTCGAGGCAGCTGAAGAGCTCCCTACATGCCCCACAGCGGCTCGTTCCCTTGCCGGCCGGGCCGTTGCGGCCGCTCGTAGTCCTGCCAATGATAGAAATGTATGGAGCAAGACAACATGACGCGGGTCGAACAGAGTGCTGTCTTGCATATGGCGGTGACTTCAAGACGTCTAGGCCTCACTTTCCAAGTCGCATTGTCCCTCGGTGGCTAGCTGAGTCGGCCCTATTCGGGTCTGGGAGTGCTCGGAGTGGCGGTGGAAGTGCTCGGAGTGGCGGTGGAAGAGAGCCACGATCTCGATGGGTGGCATTCCACATGATGAGCGCCGAGTCCAGATTCTGGCTGCTGCGAATTCGATGCATTGACGCAACAATGCCGGCTCGGCCATCTCGAGAACATCCGAGGCGGTGACGGCGCACGTTCTCAGGTGGCGAATTGCCTGATTCGCATTGGGTCATAGTAGATGCCAAAGTCGGGTTTCTAGAAATTGTCCTCGGAACACTTGACGCTCACAAAAATGCTATCTTCCCCAGATTCTACCTCAAGCAGCAGCCCACATTACTTCATACTTATCTCATACTTACCACGACGAGTCGTCAACCCCTCCCTCCCTATCCCGAACACACCAAGACAATATGACGGCCTCAGTCGTCGAACCCGTTCCTTCACAGCTCAACTTTGGTGAGGATGACGAAGGCACGGCGGTCGAGCCGGCCATGTCCGTCAGCGGCGGCCCCGGCGGCTTCTTCCATGCCCCTATTCACGAATCCCTGACGCTCTCTGCGCTCATCAACGTGCCCAACAGCGGCGTGGCGCCGAGCACAAGTCTGAGCTCCGCCAACAACGCCGACTGGGAGTTCATTCGCGGCGTCGTCTGGAATGATGACCCGGCGGGCCTCCTGTTCGACGACGAGGCGAATGCCAACCATACGTACTCGAAGGGGATCCTGTGGTATACAAAGTTCACCGCCGGTGAGAAGGAGTGGAACCCAGCCCAGCTCGACGGCGACCGCTTCTATAACGTCATCGGACGCGGCCACTTCGGAGACATGCAGTTCATGCACTGCATGTCGGCGGCGGCGGGAGAGCAGCCCTCGGAGACCAAGCGCAGGGTCATGATCTGGATGGAGGTCATGTACAAGCTCTCGAGCGGCGAGGACGGAATCACCCCCGACACCCTGCTCAAGAACACCAAGCTGGGCGACCTCCTCGCGAAACCCGACGATGTCCCCGGCGGCTCCGTCCCTCCCAGATTCCAGTCCCTGAGCTACATGCTCGCGCCCAAGTCGCCCTTCAAGGCCCTGGACATACGCCGCCGCGCCCTGGGCAGCATGTTTCACGTCATCCAGGACTCTTACGCGATCGGCCACACGCAGCGCGTGCCGCTGAACAAGGAGGACCAGACGAGCGCGGATCCCCTAACGTACAAGCCCGGCACGACCGATCGCTGGGGCGCGATCATCAACTTCCACACCTACTTTGGGCAAGACAGCAAGAAGCATGGGCACTACGATCACCCTTCTGACGCGATCCCGGAGCCGGAGAACCTCGGCAACCTCGACCAGTGGAACGGCATGATCGGCTGCCGTGACGCCGCGGACAAGTGCGTCGCGCTGGCCAGGATGCGGTTCGAGGGGAAGAAGTGGAACGACGGCGTGGCGAGGTTTCTAGATGAGGAGGTGTTTGCCGTGGACGAGCACGCCACGCCTGCGAACGATCTTGTCGGGTGATGCATCCTTGTGCCCTCCCTAGCCTGGCATTTCTGTGCCATCGAGTTGACCCTAATCCTAAAACCTTGGCGGCCCTTCCGCTTGTCCCATCCCATCAATTGACGCTCTTGTGGTTCATGAGCTGGTGCAATCTTCGGCAGAGGAGGGGCTTTCCGTTTTGCCATCAAATGATACCGTAGAGCTTTGCCGAGGTAGGGCCACGTCAACTAGCCAAGTTGTAACCCATGTGTGTCGGTCTGCATTCACAGCCATCCAGAACAGCATCTGGAACAGCTTGAAGCGAGATGAGCTGGTGACCAACGGACGGCTCGCCGTGCAAGCCTCAGTCAATTGCGGATGATCCCAACGGTGATGGGAATTGTGCGATGCGATAGCTTTGCCCCAACCTTAACTTTTCTTATTTCGGCTGCGATCGACGAGACGGGACGGCACGGGACGGCCCATGACCCCTGCCTCAGCTAGCCACTTCAAAGCTTCTTGACCCTGGGCATGCCGGTTTGCCTTGGCGACGTCAGCCCAAGTCAGACCAGTCGAGGCCTACACCGCCTTGACATTACACTCTTCGTGTGGGTGAGCTGATGTCTCAGCAGGTGGCGTGCGCAACCTAAATCTTACGTGTGCCCAGTTCACTGTACCTGTAAACGCTTAGTGTTATTGCTTTCGAGGAACATTGGGAGAGTCCAGATGTCTGGAATGCAACCGGACCTCAGGGGTCTCGCGAAGCCCCCAGCTTCAGTCTCCTTTGTCAGGACAAGAGGAGGATTCCCTTCGATAGACTTGAACGTATCTGCTTCGTCGTCCCCGTGAGCGAGCACTCGTTACTGCTTCTGCCACCCTGTTCATCCGCATCCACATCCGACATCGTCAACCGACAATGCCCCCGTACTATGTCAACGGCAATAGCCTCGCGCCGGAAGACGTGCCGCCTCATGTGCCACGCACGGCAGAGGGCACGGATTTCATCATGGTGCAGTCCGAGAACCCATTGAAACCAGATCAGAAAGATGATATCGCCAAGGCGGGTGCAGAGATCCTCGAATACCTGGGCAACAACACATACCTGTGCCGGTACCAGCCAGCCGACCTTGAGTCCCTGCGAGCCAAACCCTACATCACGGGCGTCAGCATCTACCTGCGCGAGCTGAAAAGCACGATCGCGCTGAAAGAGGCCATTGAGCGGGACACCGAGACGGAGGACTACGAGATTGACTGCATCCTCCACGAATCTCCTGAGATTGTCGCTAGCAAGGTCGCGCCGCAGGTGGCCAAGGCGGCGCAGGTCAGCGAGGACGAGCTCGAGGTCAGCACCAACAAGATCCGCCTCGTCATCAACCAGGACCGGCTCGGCAACCTGGCCAAGCTGGACTTCATCAACCGCATCGAGCAGGTGTATCCAGACGTCGTCACCAACAACCTGGCCCGCGCCACGCTTCTGATGCCCGGCGAGGGTAGTATGGGCGTCATTTCGGAGACGTACTCGGGTCAGGGCCAGATCATCTGCGTCGCCGACACGGGCTTCGATCTGGGCACGCGTACCGGTGCGAATGTCCCGGCGGGTGTCGTTGCGCATCCCGCCTTCAAGGACCGCGTGATCCGCGTGGACACGCCGTGGCCGGGCGACGATGGCTTCGACACGGAGGGCCACGGGACGCACGTCTGCGCGTCCATTTGCGGAAACGGCGTCTACCGGGACAAGGGCGGGCCGGAGGTGGCCATTCAGGGCACCGCGCCGCTGGTCAGGATCCTAGTGCAGTCCCTGAGCAAGCGCATGAAGAGCAACCCGCGCATGAAGATCCTGACGGTGCCGTCGGACGTGATGCGCCTGTTCGCCGCGGCGTACAAGGAGGGAATTCGCATCCACAGCAACTCCTGGGGCAAGAAATGGGAAGATGCCGTCGGTCAGCTCGACTACAATGACCAGGCGACGCAGATCGACCGCTTCATCTATGGATCCGACCTGCCCCTGATGGCGAAGACCAGCGACAAGCCCGAGCCGGAGGTGCCGCTGCCCCACGAAGACTTTGTCGTGCTCATCGCGGCGGCGAACAACGGCGACCTGCCGAGGGACTCGGCGCGGTGGCCGAGCCAGATAGGCGCCGCGGCCGCAGCCAAGAACGCCATCACCGTGGGCGCCGTCGGGTCGACGAGGCCCAACGACAAGCGCATGTTCGTGCGGACCGCCGGCGCCAGGGCCGTTACGGGCATCAACGACACTGCCGTCTTCAGCAGCCGCGGGCCGTGCAAGATCGGGCGCATCAAGCCCGACATCGTCGCGCCAGGCGTCGCCATCCTGTCCGCGGCATCGCGGGCGCTGGACGCTCAGGCGCAGGACAAGATGCGACGCAACTTTGGCGACTCGGGCGACAACGATTGGATGTTCTTGTCGGGGACGAGCATGGCGACGCCCCTCGTCGCCGGGTGCGTCGCTCTCCTGCGCGAGGCGCTCGAGGACCTGCACGGCAACAAGTCCCCGAGTGCCGCGCTGGTCAAGGCCCTGCTCGTCAACGGCGCTGTCAACTTCTCGGGCAAGCTGGGGCCAGGGTTCGGGTATGACTACGAGCAGGGCTTCGGGCGCATCATGATCGAGAGCTCCATCGGCATGGTCCGCGACGGCAGCTTCGTGGACGGCCGGGGCGCCGGTGTCAGCAAGGGCCATGACGTACCGGGGCTGATTCAGACCGGCATCGAAGCCCAGCAGCGCTGGGAGAGCGGCGAGATCGCTGTCCCCGCCGGTCTCGGGCGGTGCCGGCTCGTGGCGACGCTCGCGTACCCTGATCCGGCGGGGGAGAAGCTGCACAACGCCATGAACTTGATCGTCGAGTCTGGGGGAGCCTCTCGGCACGGAAACATGGGCCGAGACGGCGGCGATGCTTTTGACACGATGAACAATGTTGAGAAGGTCCTGTGGGACAATGTGCCCGGGCCGACCTTCCAGGTGGTCGTCGAAGTCGACAACAACTGGAAGCCGCATTCGCCTGCGTCGTTTGCCGTCGCGTGGGATCTTCGTGTCATGGCCAAGTTGTAGTCTGGTCGCGTTACCTTCAAGAGGTGTTGTATTGGGAAGAGTCTGCCATCGTTGCCCCTGTAGATCTATTGTCATTCTCGTCCTCGTCCAACTTGACCGCCAAGGCTCAGAGAAGTGCCTCCCTCCCCAATCTCTAAACCCCCCGCTATCATCAGTTTTCCCATCAGTCGGTGGGCAGAAACATGCCACCGTACCACCCATACGCCCGGCTGAGCCTTCTTCCATAGTGCTTCGCAGTATGGAACGGCATCTTGCCCTTGGGGTGCGGCTCGTGGAACTGGATGCTGCGCTCGACGTCCAGCCTCGTCGGCTGAAAGTGCCACACCGACCCATACAGCTTCTGTCCCACGAACCCGGTGGACGCCATGGCATGCAGGAAGTCGTTCCAGGCAACCTCGCCAGCGGTCGTACTTGTGCCTGGAGTGAAGAAGACGACCCGGAAGACCTTCAGAGCTCTGGCATCGACCTTGAATGTCGGCTGGACGTCCTCCTTGCTCAGGGATGGAATCTGAGGTTCCTCTGGCCGCCCGTAGCTTGCCAACGTTCTCCTTGGTTCGACGCTTGCTGACGGGGTAGTCGGACGTCATCTTGACAGGATCGCCCAAGTCCTTGAGACTGAAGAGGTTCTCATCCCGCATCGCCTCCATGATGCCACGCTCCGAACGAACGGATTCTTCAAAGTCCTTCTTGATGACATCCTCGTGGTCCACCCAGGCCATCTCGAATCCGTTCGCCCAGGGCTGGTAGATCTCCAACTGCCTCAGACACTCGGCCAGGATGGACAGCTCGCTGATCAGCCTGGCCACATAGGCAGACACTATCTCTGATGCTTTTGGATCGGCCTTGAGCAGACGGTCAAGCTCATCGACGACCAAGGGCAGGCGGGCGAACATCAGGTTGGTGCCGTCTTCCCAGAGAGTCTTCAGCAGCCACATGAGGTGTTCGCCCGTCTTGTCCAAACTGAACCCCGGCTTCGACCTGACGCCGATCTTCGATGAAGAGGCGGACACAGGGACGTCTCGGACAAAGCCGCCCCTCATCGGGGGCGAGGCAAAGAAAGTCTCCTTGAGGCGGCTCATGGGGCCCTTGGCCATCTGGTTGACATGGTGCCGAAGCTTGAGGATGGCCCGCAAATACTCCTCGGGGAGAGGCTTGCGAGGAGAAATGCGAGCCTCATACTTGCGCTTGAGGTCTTGCAGATGACGGGCCTGCGCGTGTATCTCAGAATACATCTCCAGTTGGAAGGATGCCTCGACGACCAGGCTGCCGGCGATTCTCGCCCACAAGACATGCTCCCGCAGCGGCTTCAACGTTGGGTGGACATCGCCCTTGGTGTCCTTGATCATCTCCTGTCGATGCTCCTTGAGCTCAAAAAGCTTCTCAGCGAAGTAGCTGGGATCCTCGCGCAGAGCCCAGATGTGATCCTCGGCGCTCGAGACTCGGGCAGAGATCAGCGACTCGATACTGTCGAGATCAATGTTGGCCGGGACGCGGTAGGGTGCTTCCTCGGCTAGGACCGCCAGTGATTTGCCACCCGAGACGTCGATGGTCGATTTGAGCGCGGGCTCAGGTTGGACGGGGTAGGCGTCGTCAAGAAGAGAATCGGGAGGGATCTCATGCAGGATCTTGCCGCAGCACGCCACCAGAAAGCTCATGAGGCGGTCCTGTGCTTCAAGGATCAACAGAGCCTCTCCGGGGAGAAACTGGGTGCGCTTGGACATCCACTCAAACGCGTCGTCATCGTCGTCCCAGCTCACCAACCTGCCATAGTCTGCGTCGTCCGTCATGCCGTTCAGTGTCATGGTGTAGCAGTTCAGAAAAACAGGAACCAGCGCCATGGTCACCAAGCCAAGATGCATCGCGTCTCCGTCAGAGGCGGCGAAAGAACTGGGATGGTTCCTGGCGCGAGCGTTGAGGAGGAGGGGAAGGGTGCCGGGTTTGGCGAGGTCTTCTTGGTTGATGCACGGCAGCATGAAGGCAAACCGAAGCTCAGCAGCCATCTGGGGCAGCCTCTTTTCGTGCCGGCGAAAGGCTGAGAAGTCGGGGCGGTGTGTTGCGGACATGTCTGGCCAGGCTTCCATGAGAATGGACAGTCGTTGAATTCGTGACTTTTTGGCCCATCGCTTCTGGATCTTCTCTTCGTGGCGGTCGACGATGGCCCGCAGGTGACGGAAGTTGGCCAGCAACGACTTGGACTTCGCGCGAGCCTCTTCTCGCACCTTCGCAGGGCTCAGCTGAGGAGGAGGTCCCATTCCGCGAGAGGAGAACATGCCGAATGCATCTGCGTTGGTCGCCCAATCGATGCCACCCACGTCAAAGTCGACATCGTCGAGCTCGGGATGGGGCGCAAACGGGTCGAACTGGTGATTCGTCCGCCTTTGGCTGGAATTCATTGTTGAGAATGTGATATGCCCAAACGAGGGCGAGTGTTGGCTGAAGTGACTTGAGACTGCGAGGGGATGGAGGTATCAGGGGGCTGAGAATTGCCCTAGGGCGAGTGTTTGGATGGAAGTGAAAGAAGATTTTCTGAAGAGACAGGTTTGGGATGCAAGTGATGGGATGGAGTGTGAAACGGTCCGATAGCATTCTGGCCGTCTGGCCACGTGACCAGTCAAACCGATGTCTCAAACAAACACAGAATTCAAGCCTCAAGCAAACGCTGCGTTGACGGATGCTGGCTGAGAAAATAGAGGGTGACTGGTTTACGGGAAGCTTCCCGTGGGCTGAGCCTAGATCCTGCAGGTGTACGGGATGCAGGACTGACCGCCGGGACAGTGCAGTGGGACCCACCACAGGCGGCGAGAGCCTCCAAATCAGGGCCCTAGGTTCCTGGATCAACAGTGCCGATCGGAGCTCCATCCTCGCCGGCTTCGTGCAGTGCCATGTGCTTTCTTGCGATTGGATGGAGTGGTTGGAAAAAAAAATGAAAAATAAAAAATTCCGAAGCACCGATACTCAACGGATGTGAGAGCCGGTCCAGCACCCTGGCTGAACGATAGAATGTGGCTGTGGCTCCCTTGCAAGTGTTTGTTTATTCTGTCCAAGTGTTGATCACCCGCTTCATCTGGAACAAACGCGATCAGTTGCTTTTGTTTAATGGAACCCTCCTTCCTTATCTGTCGGGAAACTGGTGGTAGCGGTTGTTCGGGTTGGCCATCTCCTCTTCCAGTGTCGGCAGCGACTTGATGACCTTTGCTGGAGTCCCGATCGCCACCGAGTATGCTGGTATGCTCCTCGACACGATGGATCCGGCTCCAATAGTACAGCCCCGTCCAATGGTGACACCCGGAAGGATCGTGACATTGCCGCCGATCCAGCAGTCGTCGTCGATGCGAACCGGGAGTCCAAACTCGATGTCCTTTCGCCGGGAGAGCACACTCGTGTCATGGCCAGCGCTGTAGATGTGGACATTGGGGCCCAGCATGACGCGCTCTCCGATGATGACCAGGCTGGTGTCGAGAACGGTGAATCTACAAGGAGGTTAGGCCCAGGGTAAAAGCAACACGTCCGGAGGAGACCTGGACGCACCCAAAGTTCATGTAAGAGCCCTTTCCGATGATCATGTTGACGCCATAGTCCGGGATAAAAGGCGGCTCGATGAAGACGCCTTCTCCAACGGAGCCAAGCCACCGCTTGAGGATATCGTACCGCCTGCGGGCTGCCTCGTCAAAGTCGCCAACATCGGGCGACATGGTATTGTACTCGTGGGCGAAGACGCGGGACTCGTAGCGGGACTTCTTCAGCTCGGGGACGAATGAGTCGTATCTGTTGTAGGTCAGAATCTAGTATCGTCCGTCCCATCGGCGATGAGGGCGTGCTTACAGCATGCCGGAAATCATCTTCTCGTACTCCTCGCACCACGGCGCGCCCCGCAGAGTCCGAGCGAGCTCGAGGATCTCAGGGTCTTTCTGCTCCTTGAACGAAGACATTTTGAGATTTCTTTACGATGCCGATGTATGAGTATCGTGGACGATAGAAACGGTGTAGGCCAGGCTTCGTCATAAGTAGTCGTCGTGATGGGAGGCAACTTGAGGGCGGCGGAAAACGGAAAACTCGGCGGGTTGTTTTCCGCCGCGATCCTGCGACAGGCCATGCGGTGCAAGATGAAGGCGGGGTCGACACGGAGATGGAAGGAACATCGCTGCTGATTGGAATGGCACGATGCCTTTCCCCGCAGACCCCGGAATCTGAGAATAAACTCGTCCGTGACATCCGGACTCGGGTTTGGGGAGAAAGGGTTCCATCTGGACAGACGGAGGGAGGAGATGCGTGTTTGGTGGATGGACGTCGCAGTGCTTCAGAGTCGGACGGCACTCAAGGGGGACACTAGAGACGGGACACCGGATGAGCGAGGGCGCTTATGTAAGCACTAACCCGCCCCTGCCAGCCAGCAGCAACACCAAGCACCAGACTTCGTCAAGCTTCGTTGCGTCACCTTGCGGCCAAGCATCTTCCAACATGACCACGCCAAAAGCACCGAAAGCTCCGGCGTGACGAAAGAACTGCCATGGTATCGCTTACGATTTAGCTGTGTATTTCGACACCACGCGAGCCAGCGCCTCGCCCGACACCGACACCGACACCTCCCATCTGTTTCCCTTGTCAAGCAACATTCGATTCCACCGACCGGTCAATGGCTGTAGATCCGACCCTGTTCCCTTTGGCCCTGCCAACACCGAGCGACTTCTACCAACAGTAAACCAGTCTTCTGTTCCAGAAGTAGCATCGCAGCTACAGCCGAAGCCATGGCACCGGCGCCGACACCGAGTGGCAAGGCGAAGGCCGTCTGCGTGGCGTGTCGGGCGCGAAAGAAGAGGTGCAATGTACGTGGATATCCTCACGACTAGCGCAAGTTTTGACCAGCGCAAGCATCTGACCTTTGGAAAGGGAGAAATACCTTCGTGTTCAAATTGCACATTTCGTCAAGAGTTCTGCTCCTATCCACCACCTCGTCGCTCAGCTGCCATGGGAACCCACAACCGAAACCTCGACGACATCCCCCGGTCCTCCGAGCAGCTCCCGTTCCAACCCTACGCCATGTCCGACAATCTACCCTACTATGTCGATCTGTCATCTTCGATAATACAATCCAATTCCATCTTCGACCAGGATCCCTTCTGGTTGGCGGCAACAACAGACAACCAGCATTCGCTTTTGCCTTACACTCTCGCACCTCAAGACCTGTCCGCTCCTGCTCTCCAGGATTTGACGACCGATATTACAAGTCAGACAACAGCCACCGTAGGATCGCACGTGCCACCGGCCAGCTGGCCTGCTGTCCAACTGCCTCCCGAGTTTTGGTCCGTTGATTCTTCCACCCTTGGGTCATCCAGTATTCTCGACCCGGAGGCTGCTTCTCCCGCTCTCCCATCGCTACCATTCCAAGGCCGGATGGAAGAGTTGTCCGGCATATTCTTCCAGCGATTCTACCCTATTCTGCCCATTTTCTTCGAAGAACGGCTCTCGTCTACGTTGTTGAAGGCCGCAACAACGAAGGCCGATCCGGACGGCCCTCTCCTGTTTGCCTTCTTGGCCCTCGTCGCCGGGAATCATCCCGCCGCAGACGTGCAGAGCCAGCAGTCCGCCTGGTACGAAAAGGCCAGGCACCTCTACGACCAAACCTTGCACATCCCGTCCAAGCCACTGCAGACCTTGCAGGCCGCCGCTTGCATTGTTCTCCATGCCCTCATCGTTGGAGATCACTCTGCAGCCTGGCTGGTCCTGGGCAAAGCGTGGAGACAATGTGTCGCCCTGGGTCTGAACCATATGGACTTGGCAAGCGCCAAACAGAATGGACCGTCTGTCGAATGGAGAGAACTGGAGGAGCGCCGAAGAACCATCTGGTCTCTGTTCATGTTCGACCGGGGCATGTGCTTCCCCATTGGGCTGGCGCACTCGATCGACGAGCGGCAGCTGCGTGTGAATCTCCCGATGGACGAGGACACAGCCCAGAATTCCGACTCCCCTCCCCGAGAACTGGATAGTGTCTTGTTCACGCCAAACCTGCGAAAGCTCCTCTCTTTGGTCGCCGGGGCCTCACAGAAAAAGCCGCCGAACGTGTTCCATTACCTCATCATCTCGTACCTCCTCCTCGGCCGCATCGTCGAGCACATGTACCGGCCCGAGCTGGAGGACGACGAGGATGAAGATGACGCGGAGCAACACAGGTCCATGCTTGTATCCCTACAGCAAGACGTCTCACACATGCGTCTGATGCTCCCGCGGTCTACCACCGACATCACCTCTGCCGCCCATCTTGACTGCATCCATGTCGTGTGGCTCAATGCCATAATGAACGTCAACACCATCTTCTTGTTCCATCGACCGCCGAGTAGACGGGAGCAATCCTTGTCATGCGAGAACGACGACGGCAGCCTTAGCTGCTCTGCTTCTTCCAACTGGCAGATTTGTGTAGCGGTCTCCCGAAAGACGGCGCTGCTCATCCGAGAGGCCAGCCTCGTGTCCACCGATCTGCTCGTGAATCCCAACGTCGCGGCCCCAGTCTTTGCGTGTGCTCGAATTCTCGTCATCGAGCACCTTCTCTCCTCGTCGCCGTCAAAAAGCGGAAGAGGCGCTCCATGCGCCTCAGGCTTAGTGGTTGACCTGGAGGTCTTCCTCCTCTTGTTCGATCGCTTGAGCGAGGCATTCACGGGCGTGGGCGTCAAATTCAGGAACAGAGTGCTGGACCTCCTCGAACAAGGCCATGATGCTGGCAAAGATATGAAGGCTGCCGGTAGCAAGACGCTCCTGGAGAACTGTCTCAAGTGGCAGGCAGTAGCTCTGTCGACGAAGTGACTGGTCATGGTCTCAACGCAGCATCAGCACGATGGAACGAGTGAACCAGTGAATTCATGCTCTATCCTATACACTACTCCTCCTTCCCCCTCACCACTGAAGCCTGTTCATCGCTGCCAGTCTTATCGCACCACCATCATGCCGCCATCGACAAACTCTGTAGTACCGGTCGCAAAGCTGTTCTTCATGAGGTACAGATAGGTTTCGGCGACCTCCTCTGGCTGGCCAACTGTATTGGTCAGGGACATCTTCTTGAAACTGTCAAGAGCTCCCTGAAGCTGATCATCGGCAAAGGCACTGAACAGCTCGGTGTGGATCGCACCCAGGCAGACAGTGTTGACACGGAGAGGCTTGAGGTCGACAGCCAGGCCGCGTCCGAGTCCCTCAACGGCAGCTCCCACGCTGGCCATGGGAGCCCAGCCGGGGCCGGGGCGGTACGTGTTGATCCCGCCTGTCAGGGTGAGGGAACTGGCGACAGTCTGGTGGATGTAGTCTGGGAGCAGGCCTGCCAGGATGGCAGGGGCAACGGCGCGCACAAGGTATGTTTCTTGTACGTCCTCGACTGTCATCTCGGGCAGAGGGGTGATCTTGATGGGCGAGCCGGCGGTGAAGACGACGTGGTTCAGCAAACGCGTGCGGCCGACTGTGGCGGACTCGAGAGCGGCGCGGAGGTTCTCTTTCAGTGAGGTCGCATCGGCAAGGTTGCAAACAACGCTGGAGATTCTCGATGGGCTGTCGGATGCGGTGGTGTTGATGCCGGCAACGAGGCGATCGACTGCCTTGTCCAACTTGGACTGGTTGCTGCTGCTGATGACGATATCCGAGCCGTGCTCCAGGGCGGCCTCGGCGACGCTGAAACCGACGCCGGAGCTGCCGCCGAAGACGAGGACGCGCTTGCCTTGGAGCTTTGAGACGTAACGAAGAGCGGGAGACATTGTAGGTTGATGATGTTGGACGCTGTGAAGTTGGTTGATGAAGTGATGGTGTTGGAGTCTGGTGAGGAGAGGTGAGGGACTGATGGTTCTAATCTCTGTACATGTTGCTAATGCTACACGATCTTATATATACATTCCCATGTATGCCCTTGATGGGACGTCTTTGCGCAATGTCGGCTCCTCGTGAACGATGCCTGCTCATGGAGTTAACGAGGAACACAACTCCATGCTGTCGATGATCACATTGACCAATTGCCATCTGTCGGCCCCGCTTCAAACTAGCGTCGCCGACCGTCCCCGACGCTAATGCACGTTTATTCACGGCCCCGCCATCGCCGCCGACACGGAGATCTGTAGCATCTTTCCAACCTTCAACGGTTGCGAGGCGATCGCGCTCTGTCAGCATTGATTTCGAATGCTTTGGAGCTTGGATAGACTGGCTAACTCCGATAGCTCCATGGAGAGGATTTATGCTGGCCCTTTCAAGTTTGCGATTCAATCGGCTGCGAATGCTGCTGAGGGGTCTTAGAAGGCGACGATGACTAGCCAACGATCCCACCTTGCCGTGTTCACCATCGAAGCGACACATTGTTCAGAATTACTCAAATTAATTTCCCAGCTCCGCCACATCTACCGCAAAGACACCTGTCTCTGTTTGCATTTCCTAATTTCGTCAAAATTGTTAGAACCGTGTGCCTCTAGTGGTGGATGCACGGGCAATGCCCTCTCAGATGAAAAGCGCAAAGATGGCAACGACACCGATCAGGATGATCGGGACGCCCACTGCGTTGCCACCGTTGTGAACATTGCCAACACTTTCCGGCACCCGGCTGCCATCTTCCAGGTTGTTGGCCCGAATACACTTGAGCACCGAGTGCGACTCGACCTTTTCGCGGGTTTGGTACTACGGCACGCGGAGTCAGTAACTTCCTTTCACGGCTATCTTAGGAGCACAGGAGTCTGTCTTGCGAGCAGTATGCCACGTGGTTACTACGTGGGACAATTCGAGACAGACTCCCGACACAGCCCAAAGGGGTAAAAATTAACTCGGCAGGTACTGACCTTGTACGAAATGATGTACGGTACTACATCCGAGATGGCCGTGTCGTAGGACTCATCGCGCATCGTCTGGTTGTCGGCACGCGCATATGGAAATATCTTTCCGGTAAGCGGGATGGTCGTGCCGTTGTCCGACGATATCCTTTGGCCCAGCTCGTCCACTATGTCCCGCTGGTTGATCGGGGCTGTTCGGTGTCAGCACGCGAGAAAAACTCGAGCTCAGTTAAGTATTGGTTGTACTTACAAGTGGTAAAGTCGCTCAGGCCCCAGGCGGTCACGCCGTCGCAGCTGTCGATGCTACCAGACTCGCTGTCCCATCTGTCGTCGCAGCCTCCGAGGGAGTTGGTCCGGGCGAGTAGCTCGTCGATGCATTGCTGGGGAATGGTGCCCGCGCAATCGCCCTCCGGATCGTCCTGCGCCTCCTCGAGACTTTCGCGAAACCATTTGAAGTTGAAGAAGGGGTAGTAACAGACAGACCATCCATTGTCAATCTCGTCACCCTCAAAGCTGTCCTCTGGAATTCGAAGCCATTGAAATGTCGGGAAGCTGACTGTGTCTTCGCTGGCGGGTAATCCAGCAAATGCTGCGGCGTAGATGTTCCAGTCGTCGCCGAAGCTGTCGTTACCAGCCCAGGGCTTGGTCAAATCAACGCTCGGGATCGAGAATTGCCCGGTAGCGTTTGGCGATTGCGTGAAGTTGTCGGCCACGTCGTAATCCCTGAAGTCGATGCTCCAAGGGGCTTCGAATGTGTCGTCGTCTGCCGAAGCGAATCCGACAGCCCGAGCCAGCAACAGTGTGCCAAATGCCGTCTCTGTTGTGCGCATGTTGGATCAATATGACGAACGATGTCAGGTGAAGTCCTAGGTTCCAGGTTGTTCGGCGAACGCAGCTTTTGAACAAGCCGTACCTATAGGCCAAGATGCATTAGTGCGGTGTGTTCACTGTAAAGTGGAAATCTACAGCCCAGGACAGGCGCCTATTAGTACCCAGCCCCCTGCTGATGTGGTCGTGGTTGGTCTGACGATGGGCTGCATCGCCCTGGCACAATTGCTTCGGAAGATGGCCAATCCCCTGACGTCAGGCACAGCTGTAATAGGAAGGCCAAGATCGACACCGCTCTCGGCCCAAATCCTTTCCAGAGGCACAGCAGCTCAATGGAAGGGAAGATCAGGCTTGAAATGGGATAGCTTAATCTGGGGGCATCTCCAATTGGGCAACCACTGTGCATTTGTGACGTCACAGGAATCCCGACTTGACGCTCGTGATCCTTCTCGCCCAAGCAAAGTTGATGCTTTCAGCTGAGCAACAGGATAATGACAACACTCATCTACGGCTACCGTTCCTTCATTGGAGTGCGTGAGACTACCTGAACAGTATTGTTGCATCACATGGACATCAAAATACGCGTATCACGAACGTGCGGGCAAAGGGGAATTCTTCGAAGCTATTCTTACCTCAGGGACAATCATTAAGAGTATCAAGCCAACACAGAACTGCCGATTAATCTTCGGTCAGCGAAGAGCAAACCAGCTCTTGTGAGCGGCACACCGGCCCTGCTTCCCCATCGCATCAACAGGACGAGAAAGCAAAGCAAGCCCAGAGTATTCCTCCCCCTCCATCTGTCGACAAGCCAGCGACAACTCTGTCGAAAGGTGTTCTGCTCGGCACCTGTCCTCCCTCCATGTAGAGACCGTCCAGCTTCCAACCCCACAACAACCAAGCCAGCCCTCACTCTTCATCTCCTTGGTCACCAGCCATGACCCGGTGGAAAGCCGTTCCCCCGGCCAACTTGTCCTCCGTGTTGAGGTCATCCAGCTTGCGACCCGACCAGTCGCAGTCCCAGAACGTGACAAGAGCCCAAAACTTGATAATCGAGTGCGTGTAGGCAAAGGCAATCTGGGCGATGACGAGAGAGATGTCGGCGGGGTGGCACATGAGGTGAGGAATGATCTTGACGATCTTGGTCAGAATGAGCCAGATGGCAAAGGCGCAGATACCGGCAGGGTGGGCGCGAGACATGAGCAGAGTGAACAGGAGGGCGGCATCCCAGACGATGGCAAAGTTGAGGATGCCAGCCCAGTAGACCATGAAGTAGCTCCAAGTGTAACAGACGAAGAACTTGGGGTCACGCAGCATGACGGGGTTGCTTCGGAATGTGGTACGCGCCCAGCGCTGGAGCTGGCCCTTGAACTTGGGCCACTCGCCGAGGGTCGTCTCAATGGTCGCATCAGGGGTGTCTTGGAAGCGGATCAGGAGACCCTTCTTCATGGCTTCGCGAGTGAGGAAGTTGTCGTCATCGGGACCCAGTCCTTCCTTGCCAAAGAGGCCGCAGAAGAAAGACTCATTGCAGAAGCGCTGAAGCATCTCGGCGTCGCCGAGGAAGGAGGTGCGGTAAGCTGCGGTGCGGCCTGAGACGACAAAGACACCACCATCGAGAGCGTTGGAGGCGCGAAGCTCCCAGTTGTGACGTTCGAGGTAGTTGCAGGCGACAAAGTTGACGATGGAAGTCCAGGTCCAGCGGCCGGGGGTCGTGCGCTGGACGCGCTTGCGGGTGCCGACGATACCGACCTTGGGGTTCTCGAAGGGGGCGAGGACAGCGGGGAGGAAGTTCTCGGGCCAGAAGACGTGGTCGTCAGCTGCGAGAGTGATGTCAGTCTTGACGAAAGGCATAGCGTGGGCGGTCTGGCGGCGCTTGCTGGGCTGAGAGAAGGACGAGGTCGAGATGCGGGTCTGTGCGAAGCGGTCTGAGATCAGGCCCAGAACGTGATCGCAGTCAGCAAGAAGTTGCATTCCGACGGTGACGACAAGGAGAGAATGGGGCTTGTTCTTCAGGATGGACTCGACGCAGGGAAGAAAATCGGGACCGGTAGGGTCGATTGTCGGAAGGATGACGGTGACATCGTGGCGGGTGAAGGTTGGGTTCTCGAGGATGGGCGACGGGGTGTAGCTGATGTAGCCGATGCAGTGGCCGATGAAGCGGGCGTATCGAAGGGTGAAGACTGTCCAGAATATATTCAGCCAGATGCCCACATCCGAAGTCCAGAGGAAACCGAGGCCAGGAACGGCTCCACACAGAACGAAGAGCCAGACGAGCCAGAGGATGACGTTGGCCCTCAGAAGGGAGTTGAGGATTTCCATCATGTTGGCTGGGACAGAATAAGGAGAGGAAGGGGTGCTTGCGGTTGAAAAGTCTCCTGAGAAAGCTGGACAAAAATCCAGACTTTCGATCGTGGACGAGGCTTCTTGTGAAGCCAAAGTGATGGCGGTGCAGAGTGTTGATGGGTTGCGAGTTGGGAAAAGCTTCCAGAGCTGTTGGCTAGATAGTTGAGTCCGAAGAGTGAGGCATGAAGATCGGGCTTTTCTAGGTGAATGGCTGAGGCGTATTATATTCATGGCTCGTCGCCTGATAGTTCGGTGTTTACCTCACATTGAATGCTTTCGAGAACATCTTGTCGCCTGATGGCTTGGTGTTCATTCCATTGATACCTTTACGGTCCGTCTCGTTGCCTTGAGATTCGGGAGGAAGGAACGCGCATGAACGATGCGAAGTCATCTTCTGAAGACATGAGGCGCACACAATGCGATAGTAGTGTCATTTGAACTAGGCACCTGCCAAACGGGGCGAGATGATCTGGAAACAATTGATGGAATCAAAAGAAGGCAGGGCCGTGGTGATTGATCTTGAATTACAGTGATCATGAGGGAGAGAACACAAGGCATCTTCGGGCACCCAAGGGAGTTAGAGTTGAATGTGAATGTTGGACGATGTGATCCAGCAGCTCAAGTCAGTCACGATTTGCTCTGCGACATGTGCGAAAGGCTTGTCAAAGGGCCATTATTCCAGCAGCATGGTTCTCCGGTTCGGCCCGCGATCATCTTCTCCAAGAAAGCATTGTCCCATTGTTTGTACAGTCAATGCGATTGTAACCTATCCATAATACATCCACAAAACCCCTAGCGAATAGTTGCACTGTTATCATGCGCAGCAGCAGCAGTCTCCTCAATCGAAGCCTTGGCCTTCTCCGGATCCTCAGTGCCGTTGTCCTGAACACCAACCTCAGTCGACGAAAAGGCATCTACCACAGCCTTGTACTGGGGCGCAAAGTTGACAGCCAGTGGGTAACTCCAAGCAGCGACAAAGAAGCACAGTGGCACCAGCATGGCTGTGCCCATGTTGTCGTATCGGTCGGCGACGGCGCCGAGAATCGGGGGCACAACAGCACCGCCGGAGACACCTACAGCGAGGTTAGTGGGAGTCAGGGGGTCAGATCTTGTCTTGACCTACCAGCGATGATGTAGCCACTACCGCGCTTGCTGTGGCGACCGAGGCCGCGCATACCAAGAGCGACAATGGTGGGGAAGCAGATGCTCTCGAAGAACAGGACCACGTAAAGCAGGGCGATCCCGGTGTTGCCTGTGTGAGCGATGGCGGGACTGATGAAGATGATGCAGCATGTCAAGAAGACCAAGAAGACGTGGCGAGGCCTGAAGAAGTGCATCAGTCCGACGCCGGCGAAACGGCCGATGGCAAAGGCGCCCTGAGCACCAGCGAAGAGGCGAGCTCCAACGTCATCGTCGGTGTTGGGGCGTGTCTCGACGACGTAGTTGATGAAGAAGCTGGACCAAGTTAGCGATGGAGGCGCAAAGGGCAGATCCAGGTGGTCCAGGGAGCGTTGAGCCTACCTGGCAACGGCGACCTGGGCGCCGGTGTAGCAAAACTGCGCAAAAGCAGCGTGGAAGAGACGGTATTGCTTCACAAAGGGCTTCTCGTCAAAGCCGGCATGGGTCTCGGCAGCCTGGAAAGCCATATCGGCATCGGTAATCTCGGGAATCCTGGCCAGCCAGAAGACGACAGCGAGTCCCCAGACGAAGACGGTGATGGAGAGGTAGACCCATTGGACGTTCTCCATGGCGCGCTCGTCGGAGAAGTTGAAGAAGACATAAGACCCCATCAGCGGAGCTACCACTGTTCCGATGCCATTGAAAGCCTGGGAGATATTGATGCGGATCTCCGAGTAGCGTGGGGGGCCGCAGACGGTAATGTAGGGGTTGGCGGCTGTTTCGAGCGAACCGAGACCATTGCCGATGACGAAGATGGCGATGCAGAAGCCGGCGAAGGACTCGGCGATGATGCAGGGGATGGCGATGATCGCGCCGAGGCCGTAGAGGAATAGGCCCCAGATGAAGGTGGCCTTGTAGCCCCAGTGGCGGAGCAGCCAGGCGGCATGGCCGATGGAGGCAAGGGGGTATGCGCTGGGAGCAAAGGGTTAGCAGGCGTCCCAGAAAGTCGGGTACGAGGAGGCGACTCACCCAAAGTAGGCAGCTTGCAAGCCGGCAGAGCGCGCGCGATCAATGTCGAGGGTGTTTTGGAAGTGCTTGTTAAGGGTATCGAGAAGGCCTGGTCACGTCAGCCATGTACGTCATGGAAGTATCGAGGGGGAAGCTTGCCGTAGGAGAAACCCCAGAGGAAGAAGAGAACAGTGACCAGGACGATGGGGAAGATGGATTGCCGGAGGGTCAACTCGGCCGCGTTTGTCCTGGCATCGTCCTTTGTTCGAAGGGGGTGCTTCTTGAAGAACTCCTTGACGCCCATGGTGGCTTTGTTCGTTTGCAGGTCAGTGTCTCGGGATGGCACGCGCCGCCAGTACGATGGGCCGATGGTTCGATGTGGGGGAAATATGGATTTCGCGGGGAGGGTTTCGGATGACAGGCGCTGCGATGGGAGATGGTTCCTAGAAGTGTTGAGCAGCCATGTGGCAGCGAGGAGCGGCGGGGCGTTGGTTATATGGGGAGGAAGCCATCGACCATGGCAGCAGCTGCCGGTCACTCTCTCGGTGGTTTCGCGCCAGCTCAACCCGCCAGTCGATCAACCATTGCCATATCCTCCTAAAACTCGGGCGTTTGCCCTTCTCCAGGGGTTGTGGGGTGGGAAATGGCCCGATGCAACAGGATCCGGTGCATATACCCTACAGACTTCCGACGGTTGATATGACAGACACGACTGCCCGTTGGAAGATCTTGCCATTTTCGTATGGGGACCTTACTCGCGACCGCTGGTGCTGGAGCTGATGTGGGTGTGGTCAGTCCCGTGGTCATCATCCGCGGGGAGGTGCATCGAGAGGTGGGGATGAGAACTGGAACTCACCTCAACTTGGAGGGTGACCGCGGGGGCAAGTCTGGGGTTTGCCGCCCGCTAGCGTTGGCGTGATGCGGTGGATCGAGCGCTGGAAGCCTGCGAAGAAGGGCGCCACGGCGGACAAGCGACGACGATCGAGGCCAGGGCGGGGAAGGACGGCCTTCTCCGCAACGTTCGAGGGAACTTTAAAGCAAGGGATGGTTCTTCTTGGCTGGCGGAAAACGAAGGCTGTGTGCAAAGGGGGCGGGTTGTTTGCACCAAGAATTGGCAGGCAAAGCAGGCTGCTGACTATGCCGAGGTCAAGTCGATGCAATGATGGCCCGATAGAGGTTGGAGGGAAGATGACAGCATTGCGTGGGAGGGCAGTGATGCTTCCCCGTCGGATGCAACGTGGTGTGCAACAAGGGTGTCTTGGGTGTCATCGTGTCGTGTCGCTGCGGTCCGCGGATCTTTTGTCAAATGCCGAGGTCGCGACAGCACGCGTTCCTCCGGGCAGATGGAGGTTCGGGAAGCTGGCAGCAATTCTGGGGTTCCGAATCTGCAGACCATTATTCTTGAGTATCATGTCGCCTTGAATCACCTAGAGGTGAAAAGAGACCCCCAATAATTGAATAGACGGGAGACATGGTCCTGGCGGGATGTGGTTGACGGGAATTAACCCGTCGCCGATCTATCCCGTCTCCCCCAGCGCCGGCAGTTGGTCATTTGCCCTCCTAGTTCCAGCTGTCCAACGGGCGTGTTTGCCCCTGCAAGTGCGGGGGTTGATAGGGGCTATTCGCCCGAACCCTGGGGGAGCGGGCGCTTCATTCAGTGCATCGAGGCCAGACTGCGCCTGCGCCGCTGGTCGGTCCGACGGAGACAGACAGGCAATGGTGCATCGACTTGGCCCGACGGTAATCGCATTTCAACATCAAAGTCCCCTGTCAGAAGAAGGGGGCAAATCGGATGGCGGCAGACTGTGCGCGTAGAGGTGAAGCAACTGGTGTCAACTTGGAGTTGGGGAACGGGGAAATTCCCGTCGGCTTATTTCCAAGGGGTTTTAGTGGGCAGCCCGTGCCGAAGCTGCACCCAGGCCGGCGACGTCATGCCCCCAATTGAACCACCTATCCCACCACGGGCTGCCAGCAGCTTTCCCCGCACTTGCTGAATCCAGGAGGACATCTCCATCTGGCAGGCACGTTGCTTCATATCGGAACGGTCCCTTGGTCCAATTGAAAGTACAGGGCATATTCAGCTTCAATTTGTTCAAAATACAATCTGTCGCAGCCAGGCACTCCCGATCGATCTGCAATGTAGCAGCTACTCCTTCTTCTCCGCGGACCCCGCACCCGCACACGTGCTCCCCGGCAGGTCGGTCAACACCTCCCAGATGTGCCCATCAAGATCAGAGAACGCACGGGTGTACATGCCCATGGCCTTGCCAAAGTCCTCCAGCTTATAAGGGTCGGCCTTGCCGCCCGCCATGATGGCCCTGTCGATCCACGCGTCTACCTCTTCACGGGTCTCGACGGCAAGGGAGAAGAGCGTCTCGGTCGAGGTGTGAGCATCGACAATGTTGGAGCCAGGGCGGATGAACTGCCGGAAGCAATCCGGGGCGTGGACCATGAGGCAGATTTTCTGGTTCGGCGCGGGGAAGAGGAATGTCTTTGTGGTCTCCATGGACCAGTCGGGCTGCAAGGTCAGTCCGAGGGCCTTGAAAAAGGTCTCGGCGGCGGCGGGGTCGGCGGCCGAGATGTTGAGGAAGAAGTTGGGCTTGTTTTCGCGGGACATTTTGGTGATGTGGGTCAGTTGGTGGTGGTCTCGAGAGTTTGCAAAGTACCGGTATGAAGGTGAGTAGTAGAAGAAGAGCTTCTGGTCGGATTCACGGCCGTCTTTTATGCTCGATTTTACCGGACTTTCATCGCCAGACATTCCACGATGTCCCGCGTCAGGAAAAGGTAAGACCGCGTCGCTGCCTAGTGCCAAGGCGCCTCTGACTGCGTGGCTTGCCTCAGCTTCACGCGAAATGAGCACCAAGTCACATGACAGGGGAGGCCAGAACAAGCTATCGTGTCCGAAGCTGGTGTTGATTGGTCTTGGACCTGGGATCGTCGTGAAATTTGAGAATAATCGCCCCGAACACGACGGAATGATTAGTGATGTTCGTGCAGAGTTGGAAGAAGTGCTTCAGCGCCCAACCCACGATCCTCGACGACACCACCGTCTTGTAGAACAATCCAATTCCAATCCCATGCCTACCCTGTCAATTAAGGCGTTGTGCTGTATGACTCCAACAAGCATTGATAATCCATCCAAACGGGCACACCCTGAGTGAGAAACGGGAAGGTTTCGTCAAGATATTCCCAGATAGCACGGCCACCAAATGCTGTCCCGCGTCTCAGAACTTGACAACGAAAGACCCCATTACTTTTTGATTCCTGGCAAAGCTGATGCACTTTCCCACCTGGAAGTCGGGGTCCCGGCCCTACATGGAAGACGAAGAGGTTAGTCACTACAGTTTTAAATGGGGCGATTCTCGGGGACATCGGAGAGGTTGGATACGTACGTCCTGTTACAGACACAATTGTTAGTTCGAGTCTTGGTCTGGCAGTGGACGGAAAACATCAGGAGAGACTTACGGCGTGGAAATGCTGGCAGGTTGTGGTGCAGCTGAGCCCTTTTTCGATGCAGAAGTGGGCAATTTGGTCCTTGCCGCCAAGGTGGGTGATGCGGACGGACTTGTAGGGGTCCATCCAGTGGCCGCAGGTGGAATCCCAGATGTTGACAGTCTGGCTCGGGGTGCTCCCACGGCCCGGCTGGCAGGTTCTGCTGGCGAAAGCTTCGACTTCGAAGGCATTGGCGCCCATGGCGACGGCCAGAGCAGCGTTAATGAAGTGGGAAAAGTGCATATTGTAAAATGTTTGCACAACAGATCGATCAATAGACTGGGTGTATGGAGTCCAGATGTCGAAGGCTCGCGGATAGATTCTATGGCGTTGTGTTGCAGTGAGTTCTGGCAAGGAAGATGAAGATGGAAGATGATGGGGATTGAAATGAGCAGTTCGTCCCAGACGTTGTATACTTGAAAGTTTCTACCAAATGAGGCCTTCCGTGGTGATCTAACACCCAGCCAGTGGCGTTTGACCAGTGCGGGTGACTTGATATACGAGGAGGCTTCGCAGCCTCCTCAAATTCTTCTCTACTTGCATGCTGGGGCGGCAAGCCACGAGGTCTCTTTTCCCACCGGTCCGCCTGTTGGGAATGGTGTAATCATGTCTGACTAGCTACATCCTTCTGCCAAGTGGGTGGTTCTTCATGTATGCGGGCTCTGTGGCGGATGTGCCTTTGTTAATAGTGGGAACCTCAAAATCACATGGCTGTCGCGTGTTGACCCGAACGAGCTCAGCTTCTCAAGAGCGGTCTGCTCGGGAAAAAGAGAACCTGAAATGGCACGGATGGGGAGTCGGTGGAAGGGATTATGCATGGCATTGTCTTTGTCTGGTCGCGGCGAAGATGCGTCAAGGAGGGGGACATCTTCAACATTGAAACGGAACACAAATGGGGACGGATCTGGAGTTTAGGAAACTTCATTTTCCGATCTGACTTCTGTTGAATCAAGGGCGATCGGCGATGATGTGGTCATGAAACGGGTGAATGTGTGATTGGGCACTGTCGTGATGGTGGTGATACGAGGAGATGGCGATGCCCTGCGATGTCTGAAGGGTTCAATGAGATGATTCAATTGAAGCTCTCACATAAGAAGCAGACCCTCGTTCTCCAGTCCCTGTGTATCATGTTCCACAGGAGTAACTTGGCAGCAAGAGAGAGTCCACGTCGGGAGGGAAATCAGCGGCGAAGTGGGGATGTGGTTGAGAACCTCAGCGGCTCTTGGCAGAGGACGGGTCACTGGACTGCCCAAATTTTAGTGGCTCTTGTCGCCGCCCGTCTCATCTCTCCTGGGCAATGTGGCAGGAACCTCAACACCACCCACCACGAACTCCTCCTGCCCACAGCACAATTGGTCATTTCGCCATCCCGCCCTCAATACAGTCTATTCAGTTTCGCGACTTTGCATCTGATATACGACACATTTCCAACGGCCCCCGAACCGGATCCCCCGACGAACACCCGGGCCAGCACGGCAGCAAGAACCAGCCGACCCGATAGGCTGCACCTCAACACCAAGCCTGGCAGCAACCTCAACGCCCTTCTCCTGACACGGACCTCAGCCACCGTGGCATGACCGGAGACGCCGCGATGTGATCAATATGCAGGAGCCTGGGCAAATTCGCAACTGCGGCTTGCCGTCCCTCCTGTGACACGGCAGGAGCGTCCACCGTCCGAGACTGTTTGCTTCGCTGGTGCGGCAAGCCCTCGCCCGAATTGAGGATGCTTGCATTCCAGCCGACCCGGCCTCCACGAAGGAGCGACCCATCAAACACCACCCTCGCAACGTCACCTTGGCGCAGGTGACCCGGAGCCTGATTCAGATTGGTACGCGGGGGCGGGGGGGTGCGAGAGGGGGTGTTTGTCTCGACAAGTTTCCCTCGCGCGTCGCATCCCTCTTCAACGTCGACCGAGGAAACACCTCTGCACATATCGACCAGATTGACGCTACAACATCGACATCGTCATGAGCGACTCCAATGTCTTCATTAGCAATGGCACCTGCTACCTCGCCGCGGGCGTCGAGGCGCATAAGGCCATGATCCCATGTGGCAACGCCGTCTTCTACGGGGACCTGACCTGTTGCCAGCAAGGCGACGTGTGCCTGACCAGCAACGCTTGCTACAACCAGGAATTTGGCGTCACCTATCTCGCAGGGTGCAGCGACCCCAATTACAAGGCTGCCAGCTGCCCCGACAAGGGAGCTTTTGAAGGTGAGTCGAGTCTCGGGCAGCAGCCATGTTCGATTCAATTGACTGACCTTGCATGTCGCAGACGAACCCTGGGTTGGTCTCGTCTATTGCAATGGCACCTCCAACGAATGGACTGCATGCGCTCAGTCAAAGTCAAAGTCCTCCGACACCCTTGCCCCCGCCGACCACTGCTGGTGCCCTGAAGAGCCGCGAATAGTCGCTTTCACCGCGCCGTCGGTGTTGAACAACACTGTCCAGCTCGGAACCGCCCTTCTCGAGTCCGTCATATACTCGCCTGGCTATGCTCCGACACTGTTGAGAAGCGACGGTGCGACAGCAGCAACGGCGCCTTCCGCATCAACAACCAACCTATCCTCCACAGAGACGTCCCAAACAACGCCCACACCAACCTCGGCACCGGTAGAAACTTCATCCAATGCTGATGATGCAGAGCAAGGGCAGGGACTCCCGGCAGAGGTCGGTATCGGCATCGGCGTGGGTGTCGGCTCGGCGATCGTTATGCTCCTCGCCGGTCTGCTATTCTTTCTTCGCCGGCGCCGGCGGAGACAACGCGAGGCCAACCGCGACCTGACAGCTGCTTCGGAAGCTGCCGAGAAGCCTTCTGCCGCAGCTGTCGATGACCTGCCGCCGCCGCCGTCGCTGGGAACCCCGGAGCTCGAGTCCCGCGCGGCGCGGCCGTGGTCGATGAGGAGCGAGTTGCCGGATACGCCACGGAGCGTCGCAGCCGAGATGGAGTCGCCCGTTCAGGTGCCAACCAGCGCCCACGGCACAGGGCAGCACGGTCGCCCGCCCGCTGCAGACCCATCTCTCACCGGGCGGTCGCACAACGGCCCGATCGCTGAGCTGCCATGATCGAGGGCGATTTGGAAAGGTCTGTCGAGAAGAACTTCCGCAGGACGAGCAGGGGAGATGGAGAAGAAAACATAAGTTCCAAGAGGAAGATTGGAGGGGTGGCGGATGGAGGGAGAACCTGGCTCTTTTGACTCTCCCCTAGGGGACTTTTGAACAATGATACCCACCCTTGCTGATTGCGATCCTGCGAGCACTTTATTCCCAGCGGGAGCGGTTTGTGCCCCCCGAGATCTCCATTTTGGGAGCTTCCCCAGCGCGCCGCCCCAGAGCCGAGCACGTTTCCTGTCAAATCAGCAAGGCGAGAACTTGCGCGACACCCTCGAACATGGCGCCAAGATCGTCGGCCGTCGCAGTTGATTAATTAGTCCCCCATGGGAGTGAGACCTAGTCCATTAGGAATGCAGGGCATGATTCGTAAGGGGTTCTGGAAACTCGCTCACCGAAGACTGGCAAATGATAAAAGCCCCGACGATGCAACGATGAACCACCACGTCGGGACTGGCCAAGCAAGTACGCCCGACTCTACAACATGCTATTCAAGTCTCTCTTCTCTTTTGCTGCCCTGGCTGCAACGGCCCTTGGCCAGGACGCCGAGCTGTCCCCTAGGCAGGACACAGATGGTAAAGTCTGCGCCCGTGTTGTTTAATTGACTGGTCTGACCCCAACCTCAGTCGTCAACTGGGGCATCATGGCCTTCCCTGGCGTCGACCTCCTCGATGTCTACGGCCCCATCGAGCTCCTCTACTTCGTCGCCGGCAACCTCCACATCAACGTCAAGATTATCACACCCACGGCCAACAGCGTGCCCATCACACCGCCCATGGGCAACCGCTTCAACTCGACGTACCGCCCCGAGATTGTCGGTGCCGCCACCTTTGACGACGACCTCGATCTCGACGTCCTCATGGTGCCTGGCGGCGCAGCCGCTCGTGATCCCAACACGGCCTACATCGACGAGTACCTGAAGAAGACGGCGCCCAAGGTCAAGCATTTCGTGTCCATCTGCACGGGCGCCCTTTTCGCTGCGCGCGCCGGGCTGTTCGAGGGCAAGCGGGCCACAACAAACAAGGGCGCCTGGCAGCTTGTCACGGCCCACGGCGATAATGTGACGTGGGTCGCGCCGGCTCGTTTTGTCCGCGATGGAAACACATGGTCGTCCTCTGGCGTTTCGGCTGGCATCGACCTGACTTTTGCCATGATCAAGGAGTTTTACGGCAAAGACCTGCACGATCGTATTACCGTCTTCACAGAAATTCTGCCGCGGGCACACGACGACGACCCTTTTACGGACATTGTGGGCGTGCCACACCAGGGGCAGCTCAACGAGACGGATCCTGTCAAGTGCAAGAGGGGCGAGTAGGGGGCGCAAGGGCTCGGCGGGAGGGAATGATTGGGCCGGTGTGGGTGTCGGCATGAGAACTGACGTCGTTACTGGAACCTTCCGAGATGAACGAGCCTCGGCGAGGTGCGAGATGGAATCAGACTCTTCGGCGGACGCTCTCAGTCCGACTATTTGATGCAGGCGAGAAAGAAGCATAGTGATCTTCAGGGTCCATCCCGATCGTCCAGAGTATACAAAACTGGTATCAAAATCAGGATGTAAACCGGAGAAAAACATGGCGAGATCCGAGAATCCGAGGAAGACCTTGAAGCCGCCAAGACGCCATGCCACACCCCTGTCTCCGTGGACTACCATTCCCCTTATCCTACCCTGGCTGCTCCCTGAATGGGTGGGACAACGACTGCTCCGTGATGGATCTGTGTGATGTACGCCGAGAAAAGACGAGGAGATAGGTCGGGCCGCGTGGACCGCGCGCAGTGCAGCCATGGCATTCGCCAAGAGAGCGCGTACAAAGCAATTTCCTGCTCATCCGACGCTGATCCTCAGGGGCGTCTCTTCGACAAATGTTGGCGAAGAAGAGGAAAGCGACGAAGACGACAACGAGACCACGCTGCTGATTCACTTCGCGACCGGGCCGAGCCCCATTTGATACGCCCGCTTCACCAACTCATGCCACTCATTTGACACCGTTATTGCGCCCTCACAATGGCGGGCAGCTTGGCAAACATCCGAATCATCCTGGGGATGCTGGTCATCGTGACCATTGTCCTGATCATCTCAGCTACGGCATACTACCAGAACTTCAACTTTCCTAACCTGTGAGCTCACGATACCACTTCACCACGACTCGAAAGGGGGCCGTTCGACCTTGCCGGGCCGACTAACGCGTCGACAGATTCCGTCGGCCACTGCCTGAACTCCCTGGGGATCCAGTTTATCTGACAGACCTCGACTCCAAGGTGGATGAGCTGCGCGACTTCTTCCTGCAGGAGATCAAAACCGCGGCCATCGCTCACGATGCAGCCGTCTACCAGCCCAACGGGGCTTGGCATTGGGACAACCCGTCTGGCGGAGAGAAGTGGCCGGAACCGCTTGGCAAAAAGCTATGCATCCTCGACATCGACAGCCGGCCTTTCGACAAGCCGGGGCAGATCTTTGGCAACATCACCTTTAGCTGGAACAACCCCGATGTCATCAGCGGAGTTTCCCTCGGCATGCTCCAGCACTGGATGTATGGTGAGTTTGAATCTCATGTATCCTTTGAGAGGGAATTGTTCTGACACAGTTGCAGCCAAAATCCACAACTACACCTACTACTGGGTGAAGACGGATGAATTCAAAGACGGCCGCCGCGGGTCATGGAAGAAGCCGTCCATTCTCCGGCGTGTCCTCCAGAAGCACCCGACATGTGTCTTCATCGATTCTGATGCCGTCTTCCACCATCTCGACCTTCCCTTCGAGTGGCTTCTCAACTACTGGGCCATCGACGCCGACAAGGAAGTCCTCGCGCTGTCCAGGGATCCAGACCTGAAGCACAACTACGACACACACGGCAAACTCTACGTCAACACGGGCTTCATGATCGCACAAAGCAAGCCAGTAACTTTCAACCTCCTCGACGACTGGGCCACCTGTCCCGATGAAGGCGGAAAGTTCCCCAACTGCACGGAATGGCGTACCAAGGGCCCGGGTCACCCATCTGATCAGGGAGGCTTTGGCAACTTCATCCGCTACGAATACGAGGACAATATCCGCGAACTGCCGTGTCAAGAGGCAAATGGGTACCTGGAGCACAGGACCGAGTGTGTCGGAAAGTTTGTGAAGCACTTGTGGACGGGCAAGAATGATCACATCAAGGAGGCTATCGCGAAACAGATCCCGGGTATCTTCTTGGAGCTGTTCCATAAGAAGATGATGGCGGAGAAGGGGGATTTTTACATCACAGAGAAGGAGTTGATGAGTGACAAGTGGCTGCGTGCGCCTCTCAACTCGACAGAACCGGCGGGCGAAGGACGATGAGGGACGAGTACAGCGCATTGTCAGGAACTTGAGCATTACATTAATAACAGAGACGTATAATACATACAGGTACACTCCACGCTGACCACGGCTGTCAGAGGCACAACATCTTACACCTACTCACTCAGCTTACACCGGAACCCGCTGTCGAGCCACTCCTGACTGAACGACTCGTCTCGTCTACCCTTTTCCGACGCTGCATCTCGACGACAAACTTGGGCCATGTATTTGTCAAGACAAGATACTTGACATGGCTGACGGCTTTGTCAAACACGAAGAGGTCAAATATCTCCGGAACCTCGCCAGTAAACTGGGTCCCGACGTCCGAACCTCCATCATTGAGTTGACTTTGGCTGTCACCTGGCGTGGCCAGGTTCGTAGAGACCGCGCCCATAATTGCCCTGGCTGACCTCTTGAAGACGACTTCAAGCTGCCTCAGTTCCTGTCGCGGCAGGTTCAGAGGAAACACCGCGTCGCAGGGGCTGAAGAAGTCAATGTAGATGCCGAGAGCACGCTCAAACACCTCCTGGCGTGACTGCTCGCCTAGAGAGTTGATTTGCATCGCCCTCAATGCTGAGGCTCGGGTGATGAAGGCGATGTTCTCGCCTGAGAAGTCGCACAGGGCTGAGAATTCTTGCAGCGAGTCTGTGTTGCAGTTGAGGACGTGCTCGAGAGCCTCCATGGTCAACAAGTAGCTGTGTAGATCATCGCCTGCCACGGTTGTGTCTTGGGCCTGGCCCTTTTCGGCCCAGCTGGAGTAGGCGAACTTGATGTCTGATGAGGATGTGGGTGTTCGAAGTGTGGCTGTTCGAGTGGTCATTTCCCAGTTGTTTGATGAGCTGGCTGCCTTTTCCCGTATGGACTTGAGCTTGAGAACCTGGAAAGCGGGAATGAAGATGGTAAACACTTCGAACAGCATTATGGAGAGATGAACCCTAATCAGAACTTGTCAGTGATGATGAGATGACTGGATCTTTGAGGGAGAAACTCACCATTGACTTGGGTCCAAGTACAGGTTAATTGGGGCAAAGGCTGGAACATATGTTGCGATCATGAACATTGGTGTCGCATGGAGGCTTCCGACTGTCAGAACATCGTCAGGGCAGGGAGCAAAGGCTGCCGACGTACCTCGCAAGACAGCAACCGATGGTTTGCACTCGCCAGCCCATGGTGTCACGAATACTCCATGACTGGAATAGAAGAATGGGGGCCACCTATCTAGTCAGTAACAGTTACCGTCTGGGTTGACGAAGGCTGACGTACGATCCAGGTCCAGATGACCAGCCAAAGAACGCTGGGCCACCACTCCCAACCCCGTCCAAGTTCGACAGTCTGCTCCGCGACAGTCCAGCTGCGGATCCCAGTGCCAGAGATCCCGAATGTGGGATGATATTTCTCGCAAGAAAGCCACATGCCCATAGTGAAGAGCACCTGCATAGGTCGTCAGAAATAGGGTTGGAATTGGTGACAGGTTTGTCTTACCTGCAGGACCATTGCGGCTCCGACGAAGAGGATGACGTGCCCGTTGAAGCTCATATTGCGAAGACGCGAAGGCCACGAGCTTCCATCTCTGCTGCGATCATTCCAGCTTTGAGTCTCTGAATGCGTGAACCGTTTCTGTAGTTTTGCGATGTGGAGGAGGCGCAGGTTCGAGGCGTGGAGGAGAGCGATGCCAAGGGGCAGCCAGATACCCATGGAAAAGTACCGCAGGTTGTATGCCAAGACGATGGGAATAGTCGAACCGATTGGATAGGCGATCTGGGCTAGAACCCAGTAGACGTGTAGAATCGTGATGGAAGCGAAGGAGAGAGGCAACCCTCGGATCTTGAGCACAGGGCTGTGGCGGTTCAGCCAGCAAAACACCATGCCGATGAGAACAACAACGGTCCATGTAGAGCTGAAGATAATGTAGAAGACGTCGACTGCGTCCCATCTCCCCGGGCTCGGCGGCAGGTTGTAGATAGTGACACGTCCATGCGGCGAACGTATCGCGGAGGCATTCATGGCGAAGTGGTGAACATGGAGCGCATCGGCCGACGAGCATCAAGTGCGAAGGCCAGAGCGCGCCGAAGAAGGCCCAATCCCAAGTATTAATTCGGCTTGACCCTCGTTCCCCTCTCCCGTGTGATCGACATGGGCTGTTCAGCCCCTCGACTTGAAGGTTGCCCCCTTTCTTTTCCGCAGGGGTGGTTCTCCTACTTCGACTGAGACCTCCAAGCGCCACCACCCGAGCGGCCGAATAGATTGCAACGAAACGTCACCTTAGCGGCCTTATCAGCCAAACATTTGCCTTGGCAGGGGAAAAGAACGAAGCAATGGTGCAGGTTATCGTAAGTGCCGCGAAATACGCTCTAGCCGCGGGCGCTGTTCTAGCGAATTGGGGAGATGAAACTACGACAAGCGGCAGGGAGTCACCAAGGGAGGACACGAGGGCAACGATGATCGGAAAACAATTGACGTGAGGGCTTGTCAATGGCCCCGTGCGCATCGGTTTGTTCCTCCCAACGGTAGCTGTTTTAGTCACGCGAGTAGCCGACTGATGTCATGAAGACTGGGATGTCTGACATTAATACCTCGTGGTAGTCTGAAGAACATTGTGGCCAGCTGCACAAGTTCTAGTTGCATGCACAACCCGGGCCAGCCCACTAAGCCTCCTTGTGGATGACCTGCTGCTTCTCCTCCACGGTAAACTCGTCCATGTCGAGCTTGTAGTTCTTGAACTCCCTCGAGGGGATGTTGCGGTTGAACATTTCCTGGATCTCGGCGTAGTTGCGGCCCTTGAGCTCGGGGAGCTTGAACCACAGCCAGATGCAGACGGGCAGCGAGGCGCCGAAGAAGATGAAGCATACCTTGCCGCCGAGATTGGCCTGATCGGTGTTAAGGAGGTAGGGCATGACTTGGCTGACGACGCAGGAGGCAGCGGTCGAGACCATGATGTTGATGCTGTACGTCTTCTGGCGAAGCTCGACACTGGGAGGATGTCAGTATTCTGTATGGTTATGACGATGCTGGAGCGCTCTCACCTTGCAGTCTCTCCGCCAATGGTGTAGGCAACAGCACCCAGGGTGGCGTGGTACATGAATCCCCAGATGACCATGAGAGCGACGGTGCCGGACAGGGCCGAGGGAGTACCGATGGTGCTGATGCCGCCAATAACAAGAAGAAGAGCCGTCATGGCGCACGATCCTCCCACGATCATAGGGCGGCGGCCAAGGCGGTCGACAAGCGGCCAGGACATGATGTTTCCGGCGAACTGAACGGCGTGGGCAACCTGACCAATGGCCAAGGGGTCGTTGACACCAGCCAAGCGGAAGTAGTATCTGTTTGAAACCAATGTCAGTACTTGCCGCTTCCTCAAACAACAATGTAATCACTCACGTCAAGTAGCCACCGACAAAGTTGACACCGATGGTCTGCTGGCTCAGATAGACCATAACGATGATCATGGTGCGGCGGCCGTTGCTTCCCCTGAAGCAGTCGAGCCATCGCGAGCCATTCTGCTGCTTTCGCTCGTGCTGCTCCTTCTCGATGGCCGACTCGGTAATGGCGATGGCACCGTCGGCGTCAAAGTTGGGGCCGTTGTACCGCTTGAAAGCCTTGGCGGCTTCCTCGCGACGGCCCTTGATGAGGAGCCAACTGGGAGACTCGGGGAGAATGGTGAGGCCGATGAGGAGCAGCGCAGGCGGGATGATCTGGGTGATGAGGGGGATGCGCCACGCCATGTCGTTGTCGTAGCCCTTGCAAGCCAGGACGGTGACTGAGTTGAGCCACTGGCCGGTAACAATCATGGTGTTCTGGGAGACAAAAGTTAGTATGGGGAACTGCCAGATGGACACTATTACGTACGATGAGCGCGAGGCAGACGCCGCGAATCTTGACGGGGGCAAGCTCAGCGACAAAGACGGGTCCGAGGGAGTGTCCGAGACCAAAACCCAGCGTGGCGATGATCTTGCCGCCAAAGAGCATCATGATGGACGTGCTGAAGAATTGCATGATGACGCCACCAGCGCACACAAAGCAGGCCACGATAATGGTCCTCTTGCGTCCGATAAAGTCGCTAATGAAGCCAGTCGCAAAGGCCGAGCAGAAGATTCCAATCGTGTTGGCCGCGTTAAGGATCTGCTGGTTCGTTGCCGAGATGACATAGTTCTGGCCAACCTGGTAGCCGAAGCGGCGCGCAAAAGGTGTCACGGCGAGGAGTTTTCCGAGGGTCGTAACTTCGTAGCCAAAGTTGATGGGCAATAGGTAAATAAGAAGGGCTGCGAGGAGGGGGGATTGTCAGCGGGAAATCGTTCAGAAGTTCAAGGGCTTGCCGTACTGAAACCAAGCACGCGCTTGTTTTCCCAAATTTCGGCCCATCGCAGCTTGTGATCGGCGCTGCTCGACTCGACGACGTTGGACTCTTCGGCAGCCATGCCCTTCTCGAGAGCGGCGGGCTGCTGCTCGGCAGGCTTGTTGTCTGTTTTGGCGTCCATAGTGAAATGGCCAATGGTGACAGATGTGGCGAGGTCGGTCCCGGTGTTTGCTTCCAGTCTCGTCGAGTGGTATTTGATCCCCGATGGTCGAGTGTGGAGTGCAGTGTTCCCCAGGATTGAAGACCGGGGAAGATCTTTATATCTGAAATGTCCACTTGACCCCGAGTGTTTGGATGTGTAGCGCTTACGCTTGTTGCTTCCTGATCTGTAATTTCTGTGGCTGCAGGGCAGCGCGTGTGGTTTCTCCTTCGGGGAAGAATTCTCTCGGCTTTGGATCCGGGACGCGGAGAGGACTCGAATGGATCATGGCTCTTCGCCAACAGGCCGCCGTTGGAAACCTGTCCAGGGGGGGGTTGACGGCCGAAAAAGCCAACTAAGGCCATGATGGGTTAGATTCTCGTGTCCCCCGTGGGTTCCTCCAGCGATCATGGGGCTTGGCACATCCACTCGAGTCAGGGGCTACGCCGTTTGTCGGCAAACTTGGTCGGCACATCTCTTTCGGAGCCCCCTAAACTGCTGTCGTATGGGTACGACGAGCGCTTCCACCGGCCGAAGACGACTTTATTCTCGTCCCCAGCCTGAGGAGGCTGAAGGCGCGTCTGCAACCAGAACCCATACCCACCACCCTTTGCTGTGAACTTGCCAGGCCTAGGTGTCTGGCCCCCCCTGTCACCCCCTCGCTGTGAGTGCTGCCCTACCCCGAGGTCCGGGGAAGCTAGTGGAGGAGGTCACCCGGCCCACCACCGGAACCCGGGATCGGAAGTGCCCCAGACTGGCTGCGTGGTTCCGACGAGCGCCCATAATCATTGGATGTCTGCTTCAAATCACGGAACAGTCAACCATCTTCACACACCTTGACACTGTTTTCCTCACACGAAAACATACCCCAGCCTCCGGGTTTTGAGTGGCCTGACATCAAGTCATACCCTGTTTTCCAGGAATGGAAGTCAGAGGCACCACTGCCACTCTTAGACTTGGGGCAGCCGAATGTGGGTTACGTTACCTTTCCCCAGGGTCGGAAGAGTACCATGGTTGGGATGTCGCAGAGGTGGCAGAGATGGGTCCAGCCCCCTAGCGGAGAGGACCTCGCCTAATTCTCCGGACAATCATGCAACACAGCCTGACCGACCAGTGCCGATTATTTGTCTCCGCTTGAAATAACCCGAGATTGTTCTCTTGCGTGCTTGATGCATCGTTTGCTACCATCTTAACGCATCTACAACAAGGTGCCCGGTCACAGATACCTCGGTAAATGGGCAGCATTACGACACCACAACTGCATGCGGAGAAACACAATTGTGCTGCTAGACAACTAGCAATGTATTTGGACTTGACTCAAGTTGGCAAGTGACACTCCACCAGCTCGTATACACTCAAATTCTCGGTCAGACAGCGGCTTCCCCCTAACCCAATGGACCCAATCCTCAAGCTATTCAGCTGAGGCACTGAGCGTACCAATCGTTCGACGTTACACACGTGCCAGAGGTGCAGCAGGTCGGTCCGGTCCAGCCCTGGCCGCCGCATTGTGCCCACAAGGCGGCACAGTTGCCGCCAGCGGGAGGGGGCTGCGAAGGCGGCTGCGTCGGAGGTGTTGTCGGAGGAGGAACTGTCGGAGGGGGAGTCGTCGGAGGGGGGCTTGGCGGAGGAGGTGTCGAGGGCGGCGAGCTTCCTCCACTGCCCCAGACAGCTGGGCCAGGATAAGGATACGAGCTCGGGACGCCGGCATAAATGTTGAACAGCAGGCCCGGATCGTTCTTGCTGTAAGCCCCGGGGAATGCAACCAGGCCAGTCGGGCTTCCGGTTCCGCTGCCCGTGACTGCAAACTGGGCGCACGAAATGTAAAACTGGGGCGCTTGGTAGGAGTGCAGGCCGATATGCTCGGCGCGAAGCAGGTAGTTTCCAGGACGGAGGTTGGCAGGGATCGTGGTGTAAATCTCTGTCATCTCAACCTCGAAAGGGGGAAGGACTCCCGACTTGTGACCGTGCTGGTCAATCTTGAACCACACGTTGCCTGAAGGTACCCATGTGTTGACGTTCTGGCCATCGGGAACCCTAGCCATGTAGAAGATGCTGGGGCCTGGGTGGCCCATGGGAGCGTTGGATGTGAAGCCAACGCGGGTGCCGGCGGCCACGGTCTGGACGGCGACTGCTGCGCGGCCGGGCATTTCGTAGCATCGCATCAGGTTGGATGTGACGTCCTCCAGAGGGCTGTTGGTGGGGTTGTTGGCTGTCTCACGGATGTACTGCCACACTCCAGAGCGGACGCCGTTGACGATGGTCCTCTCGAACATGTCTGCTGATGTCAGTGAAGGTGTCACCCACGAGGATCTTATTGGGACTCACAGTGCCCCATGACCACTGGGGCCATGAGTACCAGAAGAGATGCGAGCTTCATGATCCTGTCGTGGTAGCCTTGCCCAGAACTATGGTCTCAAGACTTGGACAGGCGAGTCACGGCGACAAGAGGTACATCGTACTTTATAACATGGACTCACAGTCATATCATGGCTCTGTTCATCCTTTTCTGGCATGTACTAAAGAACTGGCTGCGCCCTGCGCCTTGTCGTCGTTAAAGACCAACAGACGAGCAAGCGCACACTTCCATATTAATTGACCACATTTGCCCACCAACGCGGAACCTCCACTCATAAAGACCTCCCTCTTCCAGTCTTGAAACAATTGCCAAGGCCTCTAGTGAAGCCTTCGTGACATGCTTGTGATGTTACAATTGGACGGCACCCATATCGATTAACGGAGGTGCTCCTCCGTCACCCTCCTTTTGCCATTCCACTGCAACACTCCCTGATCTAGCGACAAGAATGACAAGGCCGTGGACTTAGAGACACATGACTGGCTGGGAAACCGCTTGCCTTGTGCAAAAAACGGCAATGGCATGCGGGAGCGCCATGGGTCGGGGACGTTTCCTCCGTGCCATTCTTTGCAGTAATCTGGTTCGGAACAGAGTTCGATGCGCACTCATTCGCGGGGAAATCTCGATATTACCCTGCAGATGAGGAATACCCATGACGACAGTATCTGGTGTCAATTTCACTGCATTTCTTCGCCGGGAGGTGCTCGGTCCCGTGGCTAGATTTTGCACGGTTCCAAAGGTGCTGCCTGACGATGTAGCGCTCATCACCACGTTCACAACTCGTGAGGCGATGCCGCTTACACAGACGGCGCGTGGCCCGGTCACCAGCCTAATGGGGCTCCATCCGGGAAAGTTCCGCCAGGTTGACACTTTCGGGACTTTGCTGACGGGCAATGATGCGCCTGTCATCCTCTAGACGACACGGCTCTTCGCGACTCACATTTTTGTCTTCTAGCCATCTATCGCCATTCCATCGCGCTCCCTCAGCCCCGCGGATCAGAAATGGAGAAGCGCGCCAGGATTTGACCATAAGGGCCAAAGAGGCCGCTATTAGGGATCGCTGGTGTTGTGATTGGGTCGCTGGGCCGGGTTGTGCAGCTCCCGTCTTGTCTCAGCCGGGACGTGTAGCTTCCGCCGAGCTAGCCTCTCGGATGCCGGGCTCGACAGGAACCACGCACCAGAACATCATGAGAGCTGCCAGAAATCATAGCAAACTACCTATTTGGGACAGCTTTGCTTCCTTGGGCCACTAGTAAAGCGTTGCGATACCCTTACTCCTGGCTGGTTTCGCCATGATGTCGTTGATGACGCGCCGCATCCATCGTCAGCCTCCGCAGTGCAATGACCAGATCGGCCATTTCTCCCTGCGTATCCAATCCCAGGGTGAGACTCTTTTCTTCTAGGTCGTGGAAGAGGCATACCCGGGGCCGGAGGGAAATTGTGTTGATCGTGAGGGCGCTACCAGGTCGGCCCGGGAGCTCAGGATTCCACCGGCAACAGCGGATGTAGCATAGCCACGGCTGGAATCCTCTGGTTTGCCAGTATTCAAGAGGCGGTGTCTTCTACGTTCTTCGTGTATAAGTGCAGCTGTACCCCGGAAATGTTTTACGGTTAATACCCTCTTTCAACAATCCAGTCCATCCTCAGCTTCTCTTACTCCTAGTCACCAGCAAGACCTCAACATGCGCGCATCAACCATCATCCTGTCTCTCCAGGCCTCATTGGCCCTGGCCAGTCCCGTTGTCAAGAAGTCCAACTATGACCCGCTGCCTGGCGGCGACATTGACATTCTCAACTATGCCCTGACGCTTGAGTATCTCGAGAGGAAGTTCTACCGCGACGGTCTTGCCAAGTACACCGAGGCACAGTTCCTGGAGGCCGGTTGTGAGGCCGATTTCTACTCAAACCTCATCAAGATCAAGGAAGATGAAGAGGTATGTTTCTGGTACCTTGTAACAATATCAACACCAGCTAAACGATATATTCTAGACTCACGTCGAGTTCCTTGCCGGAGCCCTCATGGATAAGGCCATCCCCGAACCATCATTTGCCTTCCCCGACACCGACGCCCGTTCCTTCCTCGCCCTCTCGTCGGTTCTCGAAGGTGTCGGCGTGTCGGCTTACCTCGGAGCTGCCGCCGTCATCGTCGACAAGACCTACTTGACCGCCGCCGGTTCCATCCTGACCGTCGAAGCTCGCCACGCGTCCTACATCCGTGCCGCCATCGGGCAGAAGCCTTTCCCCACCCCCTTCGACACGCCCCTCAACTTCAATCAGGTCTTTTCCCTGGCGGCCCAGTTTGTCACTGGATTTGCCCCGGGTACCCCCGAGCTTCCCTTCAAGGCATTCCCCAAGCTCACTGTTGATTCCAAGAGCTCTCATGGGGTTGTCTTCACTGGTGCTGCTGCGGACGCTTCCAAGAGCGGACTTGTTAAGGAGGGAGAGATTGTTTACGCCGTCTTCTTCACTGGTCTCGAGACTCTGTATGCTCCTGTCGTAAAGCAGGGAGACGATGTAAGTGTTACCTAGGTGGACACATTCTACACAAGGGTGCGCCATGCTAACTGCTTCTAGTACACGCTCGCTCAGATCCCCTCGGGCAAGTCCATGCCCGCGGGCCAGGTGTATGTGGTGCTCAGCACAGCCAGTGGCGAGGGCAGCACCGTCTCTGACGAGAACACTGTTGCCGGCGTTGGCATTCTTGAGCTGTAAAAAGGTGGCAGCTTGGTGCAGTATATCTTACTAATTACTGAATCATGTAATGTGTCAGGGGTAATGTCTTACGACTGGAATTAATGTCCGGAGAGTGGTCCGGAGTTCAATTGATTATGTTCACATCATCTTTACATCATCACTGCTTGTTCTCAACTTCTTCACCCATGCTCCAATAGCCATGTGTGACCAAATGCAGTTCCATCGCGGCCCTTCTCCCATGCAGAAGTACGTCTGCGCCATGGACTCAACGAGCTCCAACATCAGTTCCACATCCTTGTTTTCTCCTTTGCCGTCCAGTACTTTCTCAAATCGCGCCCATTCTTCCTTCGTTAATGTCGCGATCAGGATGGCTTCGACCTGGGCAGATGTTCGCCAGAACTTTCTTGCCTTGAGCTCCATATACTCTTGACGTGCGCGTCGAGACAATTCCTCGTGTGTTGGAGCCGACAAGTCATAGCGCCCGGCCAATTGACCGAGCCTGTTGCCTTTGGTTCTGAATCGCAGCCGCCGCTGCCAAAGTCGGTCGATGACATCCGGGCGGTCGGGGCAAACCCATCGTGACATGAGCAGGTCGATCTCGGCGGCAGTGCGATGAATCGTCTCCCGATCGGGTCCATCGGTGTAGTCAAATACTGGGATGCTGTGGGCGAGAGCTCGCCAGAAGATGCAGCCAGCAAAAGTGTTGCCGGCGGGGTGTTCTGGGGTGCTATCCGTGTCCTCGTTCAAGGGCTCTCGGATAATGACATTCGTTGAGTCTCCCGGAAGATCGGTGTCGAATGTCAAGCTTAAGTTCTCAAGAAACAAATCTCCTTGTGAAGGGCGGCCGGTTGGAGAAGCAGTGCCAGGGTCGGGCACCACGACTGGTGTATCCGGGATGCAGGTGACAAATGCCTCCGGGTCACGGGGCGATAGGCCAGCAACATCTCTCGCTTTCATAATCGCAGCCGCGAGACGATCTGTTTGTCTCGGCACCGAGTGAAATTCTTTGTCAATATTTGCAATGGCCGACTTGAGTCTGTCGTTTTCAGCCTGCAAGATCTGGAACTTTGACGCGTGTCGACGCCGATATTCCCGTTGGGCCAGCACACCCCGCTCCCTGCGAGACTTTTGCTGCAGCAGAATTAGTAAGACGTCCGCCGATAAGAGTATGGGTTCCAAACCTCAGAGTACTCGTCAGCCATGATGACTTTGTTTCGGGATTGGAAATTGGCGAAGTTTGACGATGGTGACGATCGAGTCGGGCTGGGCACGACATCGGGTGGTTAATCAGCAAGCTAACGTTATTCGAGGTGATTGGCCATGAAGGTGGATCCGTCGGGGGGTTTCAACCCAATCATGTCGCCTCTTTTCTGATAACGTTATAACGGTATGCCTAGCCCCTGACAAGCACAGTGTTGAAACCCATAGTGAACTGTCACCCCCTTGACCGGACATGATGCTGACGATAGCTGGCTTACATGCCCGGGCAACGAAGAAGACGTGCTGGGCAATGAGTAGAATCATCTGTCTGAGATATTGGGTATAAGTTTGACTGTTCAGCCGTCGACATTGGCATCCTCCTTTCTAGCTTCAAGCATCGACATCGCAGACCTCACTGATCAGACTCACTCGTCATTCAACCCCTCAACATCACTTTTCACGTGCATCAAACAAATACCCGCTACCATGGAAGTCATCAAGACCCAGCGCAAGACTACTTACGCCGCCATCGACACTCTTCGCTCGGAGCTCTCAACCAGTGGCCGCTCTGCTCTGGTGACTGGCGCCGGCACGGGCGTCGGAGCCGCGATCGCCAAGGCCCTCGCACGCTCCGGCGTCTCCCACCTCGCTCTCCTGGGACGTACAGAGTCCACCTTGAATAAGGCCAGGGCTGATATCTCTGCACTTGGGGTCAATGCCACTATCTCTGTCTTCATTGCCGACATTGTCGACCCCGACTCTGTCAACAATGCTGTCAAGGCGTTCGCACAGTCGACTCCATCAGGCAAGATTGACATTCTCATCGCCAACGCTGCCCATCTGGCCGACATCCGAAGCATCCCCGACGTGGATCCAACCGACTTCTGGAAGAGCTTCCAAACCACCATTCTGGGAAACTTCAATCTGCTCCGCGCATTCCAGCCCGTCGCCGCCTCCAATGCATCGGTCATCCACATCACCACAGCCGCCATTGTGATCCCCTACATCCCGGGATACGGCGCCTACCGTTCGTCCAAGATTGCCGCCTACAAGCTGTTTGAGACCTTCTTCTACGAGAACCCTGGCTTCTTCGGACTTCATATCCATCCCGGACTCATCTTTGGCACCGCATCGAGCGACAAGGTCGAGGAGAGCCTGAAAGCGGCTGGGTACGGCGGCTTGGAAGATGACATCAGCATCTCTGGGGATTTCGTGGTTTGGTCTCTCAGCGAAGAGGCCCGCTTCCTGAGCGGCCGTTTTGTCTCGGCCACGTGGGATGTCGAGGAACTCAAGAGCAAGAAGGGGGACCTGGAGAAGAACCCTGCCATGTTCACCGTCGGGCTCTTGGGCTGACGGGTCCACTCAACCACGTCCCTCTGCGTAAATACTATAGATTCATACATTTCTAACATTGCGCTGTCGATCTAGTCGTCCAAATTCAAAGACAACTTGTTCTTCAATTGATCCTCGCCTTGACGGCTGGTCTCGCGTGGCCACGTGTTGATTTGTGATGACGCTGCGCTGCTTAGTGATCTGTCTCGTCGCTTCCTCCTTTTCATTTTTGATGATGAGCTGGCTCTGAGGAAGCTTCAGTAAACTTGGATTCCTGACCTGAACTGTCTACATCGACCTCGGCTTGTACATAGATGCCAAGCGTTCAGGGGTCGGAGGCTATTTATGGTGAACGAGGAGGGCCGCCATAACGGCCTAACCTGTTCGGGTATGGACTGCTTCGTCAGATGAGAAATCGCCGTGCTGGACCTCGGCTTGGAGAAAAACCGGGGCCTCAACCTGCCCGTCACACCAAGATTGTGACCAGGCTGCCGACGTACACACCATCAATCACTCCTTGGACTTCCTTGGTGAGCCTAGAAAGACCCGGATACGCGGATTGTCAACCAGGTTGCATCTCTTGCGACACTCAAAAGCCTATCAGCTTCACTTGAGCAGCCTTGTCGACAATATGGCGTCGACAACCGACGAGTCTGCGTTGACGGGCTCATTCGACACGGCGACACATGTCCGGCGCGTGGCACCCAACACATACCGTGCCTATCTCAACGGCAACTGGACAATCGGCGCAGGTGAGTCCTTCAATTTCAATGCCTCCTCCAAATCGAATGAAAAGCTGATCTGAATCCCAGTTCCGCACGGTGGCTATGTTGCCAGCACCATACTCCGCGCAGCCGAGGAACATCTCGCATCTCGCGGACAGAAGCACTCCATTTCAGCTCATTTCGAGTACCTCAACCGCACAGAGGTCGGCCCTGCCATTATCGTCATTGAGGACACCAAGCCCGGGCGCTCCGTTTCGAACATCCACGCAACGCTGTACCAGGGAGACCTACAGGATGAGGCGCCCTTCATCACGGCGAAGACCCGAAAGCCTGTAGTCGCCTACCTCATCAACACCAATCTTGCCGAGGAAGCCGGCGTCAGCTTGAAAACGGAGTGGGAGTTGCTGCCGCCGCCCAAGCCGGTGGATCTGACTAAGATTGTCAGCGAGCAGGACCCAAACTGGACGACCAAGGACGCGCGAATTGGGATGGCGCAGCGAGCCGTCGCCAAAGCACCACACAACCTTGACTTTTTCTTCCCCCGCGAATACGGCCGACTCGGGCTCGAGGACAACTGGGTGCGCTTCAAGTCTGGCGAGGGCTGGACCAATGCCTCCCTCGGTTTCCTCGCCGACGTATTGCCCATCGTGATTGAGGGGTGGCGGCCTAAGAACGACGACGACAAGGACGCACCGTTCAAGCGCAACGAGCATTTCTGGTACCCAACGCTGGCCCTCAACTTGGACATCAAAAAGGCCCTGCCGGAAAAGGGCGTCGAGTGGCTGTTTATACGGACCATGACGAGACAGGTCCGCAATGGGCGGTTCGACCTCGAGGCCACGATCCTGGATCCGAGCGGAGAGCTGGTTGCCATTGCGAGCCATGTCAACATGGTGTTGCCTCTGGCACGCAACCTGGCGAAGCGCGGCAACGGCAACGGGTCAAAGCTGTGATCCTGGGGGCTAGATTTGTACTAGAAGTGATCCAGCAACTGGGTGAGAGACCACCACCTTATTAGACCGGAATTGAATGTATGTAGAGAAGACTGTACGCTGCTGACCTCGCATTAGAGATCCAACCCATCGATGACGTAGATCCAGACGACAAGATGTGATCCTGCCCGACTCGCCTTCCTCCCCAGATTGCTTCCATCTGTCTCCACAACCTAAAATCTCGCCGCCTTTCGGCGCGTTCCCCGACTCCACCGGCCGGCCGCGGCCGCAGCGGGACCCATCAGGACGGTTACAGGGCTTGAGGAGTGAAATTTTTCTCGAAGCCAGGGGCACCAAAAAGACCACTCTCAAAGCCTGGTCACTTTTTGGGCTCCCGGTCGCTCTCTGCGGGCGTTCTTCTTATCTTTCAACATTGCAACCAACCACCAGCAACTGTGCACCGATCGGTCGACATCCGAACGCGATCATGATATCGAACGAGGTTGCATCCCAGCAGGCCGGCATGCAGCAAGATCAAGATCAAGATCACCCCGCCCCCGCAAACGCCACACTGGGGGAGAAGACCCAGGGCCATGTCGACATGGCTGAGGCGGCTGCCGCGCCCGAGTTCAAGGAGGGCGGATATGGCTGGTATGGCATCAGTCCTACGAGTCATTTGAAAGTGTCTTGACTAAAGTCTATACTTTCCAGGGTTGTGGTTGTCTGTGTGGCCCTCGTCAATATGCACACATGGGGTCTGAATGCCGTAAGTCTCACCTTGTTCATCGTATGTCTCAGGTACCTAACTTTTGAAGTCATTTGCTGTTTTCCTTGCATACTACCTCAACTCGGGGCAGTTTGAAGGAACGAGTCCAATTGTCTTTGCCTTTGTTGGTGGCATTGCCTTCTCCATCGGTAAGGTCTCACGAGGCCGACTTGTCCTGCATCTCATTAACACTCCTCAGCCCTGATGACGGCACCTCTCGTTACAATCTCAGTACGACGCCTTGGCTCCAGGTTCACCCTGGGACTCGGCGTCATCATCCAGACCAGCGCACTAGTTGGCGCGTCGTTTGGGACCCAGATCTGGCATCTCGTGCTCACTCAGGGCATTGCCTTTGGTCTCGGTGTCGGCCTCTCCTTCAACTCCACCGTTTCCGTTGTGTCGCAGTGGTTCGACAAGCGCCGTTCTTTCGCCAACTCTCTGACGACTTGCGGCTCTGGATTCGGCGGTCTCATCTATTCTCTTGCGACAAACGCCGCCATTTCAAGCGTGGGACTGCCCTGGGCTTTCCGTATTCTGGCCGTTCTCACATTCGTTGTCAACGGAACCTGCTGCATCCTCCTGAGGGACCGAAACAAGGCCGTCGGCACGGTGCTTTCGGCGTTCCGTTGGGAGTTGCTGCGCAAGAAGGAGTATCTCCTCTTCCTGGCTTGGGGTTTCTTTAGCTTGGTCGGCTACACCATTGTCATCTTCTCCCTGGCTGATTACGGCCAGAGCGTCGGTCTGTCAGCCAGCCAAGCTTCATTGGCTGCGGCCATCATGAACCGTAAGTCATCCTCGTGCAAATATTAGTACTTCATCTCACATTTTGCAGTCGGACAGGGAGTCGGACACCCCCTTATCGGTCTGTCGAACGACCGCTGGGGTCGTTTCAATGTCGCAGGCATCAGCACGTTGCTTGCCGGCCTGACAGCCATATTCATCTGGGTGTTTGCAGGCAAATATTTTGCAGGACTGATCGTGTATGCTCTTTTCGGTGCTCTCGCGGGATGCATCTGGCCGACCGTTGCCGCCGTTGGTGCTGAAGTCGTGGGACTTCCTCTTCTCCCATCAGGTAAGATCGCCCCTATGCAACCGAGTCTGTGCCAAAGTCTGACAAGTGCTGCAGCTCTGTCCATCTTCTGGGTCTTTTTGTCCATTCCAGCCCTGTTCGCACAGCCCATTGCACTCTCAATCAAGGGCTCAGGTGCGAATGGATATCTTGGCGTGCAGCTGCTGGCCGGCCTCGCCTATATCGTGGCATTCTTGTTCCGTAAGTCGCCTGTGCCGTCATTACGGGCTGATGTACTGACTCGTCTGCTAGTCTGGCTCCTGAGGGCTTTCAAGTTCTGCCAGCGGGACATGAGACAGTCAAACTCTGACACGGAATTCGAAGACTATGCAGTCGAGACTGAGGGAAAGGCGACGCCTCGAGGAAAGCTAATTGGGGGCTTGTTCTCTGTCAAGTACAGGCTATAGTGTGCGTTAGCCATGAAGCAACAAATGCATCTGATTGTGACAGATCGGCGGGCAGAGGGGACCAGTCTGCGCCATATCCTCTGCTGCAACCACCTCAATGATGCACCCCTACACAACATGACATCCGAACCCCGAATGAAACCTCAGGTGCAACCCGCGAAGATCCGGAACAACATCCGACACTGACATGCATGTCATGACTTTGCATCGCCCCGGTTGGGAGGCAAATCGGCCTTGGCGTCTCCAGCCCACCAAAATCCACCACCTCGCGGCAAACCCAAGTAGGGAGGTAGAGGATGCTGCTGCATATAATCCACTGCCCAATCTGTAAACTCAGGTTCGGTCGGCACGACATGCCCAGCCTTGAAGGCAAGTTCCGCTGCGCCAAGTTACTTCGGCCGGGCCGTACCAAGCAAATGAGGAAGTTCGAATCAAGACCCCTGGTCGTCGACGGCTTGATGGGGCGTTTAGGCGCAAGATATCCCACACACCGCCTGGGGCCTTATCACGGGCGAGATCTGGCGCCCCCATACTATGGCCCGGGCGCACAATCTCCACCATGCGCCCTGCCAATGGAGCCCCCTGAGTATGGGGGTAGGGCGACTCAATGTGGAAGGTCAGGACAAATACGAAGACGCGCGATGTCGCTCTACGGCTGAGAGACGGGCAGCACATGCGAGGTCGGCGATGGAAGATGTGAGGCTTATAAGTAGCCTGCGACGACACAAGGGTCGTCCGTCGAGTCTCAGCCTCTTTGAGACGTCCAGTTGCTTTGCTCTGTGCTCTCATTCCTCTCATCCCAGCCAAGACCGAGCCTATCGTCAACATGGTTTCCACTTTCTGGACTCGGGTCGTGCCCGCGTGCATCGCGGCCATGGCCTCCGGTGTGAACGCCCAGCAGATTCGCCGCTGCGCCAACGAGGCCCCGACGATGGAGCAGATGGCCCAGGCTGCCAACCTCTCTCGTTTCGATGGCCTGGACGGCATCAATGCTCGCTCCGACATCCCCACCCCTATCTCCATCCCCACCTACGTCCACATCCTGGCCTCTGCCGAGACTGTTGCCGGAGGTTGGCTCTCGGTGAGCACGGATTGACTGCCTAGGAAGCAACTTGGCACGACTGACTCCCAACATAGGATGCGGATATCAAGAGACAGATGGACGTCCTGAACGCAGACTTTGGTGCCCACAACATCACCTTCAACGTCCTCGAGACCACCAGGACCATCAACGCCGCGTGGACCACCGACGCCGATGGCACAAACATGCGTCGCCAGCTCCGCCGCGGCGGCTACGACGCCCTCAACCTGTACTTCATGAGGTACGTCAGCGGCTACCTCGGCTACTGCAGCCTGCCGAGCGAACGGGGCGCTACGAACTTCGTTGGCGATGGATGCGCCATTCTTGCGTCCTCTATCCCCGGCGGCTCTGCCGCGCCGTACAACGAGGGCCGCACCGCCACGCACGAGATTGGCCACTGGCTCAACCTCTTCCACACTTTCGACGGCGGCTGCTCCTGTGTCGGAGACATGATCCACGACACCCCGGCCGAGTCGAGGGATCACTACGGGTGCCCTATCGGTCTGGATTCGTGCCCTGACCGTCCTGGCCTGGACCCCATTCACAACTACATGGCCTACACCGACGAGTAAGCTCCTTCAGCCCCTTGAATTTGGGAGTTGATACTGACATTTTGTAGTGCTTGCATGAACGAGTTCACCCTTGGTCAGGCGTAAGTTCTGTCCTATGTCTAAAGTTTGACACATCCAATGCTGACGAGTTCCAGATTCCGCATGCGCAGCGCCTGGTACAACCTTCGTCTCAACAAGTAGATGCTGTGGCCTGTAAGACATTGGGCTGCATGGAAAACAATGAAGCCAACAGCGATGAGCTGCGTGCCTCTGAGACCCATATAGATCCTGTGTAGACACGAGTGCACGATATATCAAGATGTACATGTTCACTTGCATTGGGCTGATCCTTCCAGGCATTAGTCTGGATCTGACTTTGCACTGTATCAGTCGATGAACTGTATCTCTTCACAATCATAGCTGACCTAGACTTTTGACCCATAGCTTCTTGGGCTACGCCAGCAATGTCGCAGGCTGCGATAGCACGCCTTATGCTATACCGTGCCTCACTTCTAACGGGAAGCCGGGAACCTAATGCAATGCCAGACTCGAAATGGAATCCTCTCTCCAAGACCAAAGTGCTGCCCAAGTAGCCCCTGGGCCAACAGTCAGCCACCCAATCAACACAAAGGCAGCGGTCCATATGGCACTGTTCGTTTTGATGTAGCCAACGCGCCTCAGATCCCATACCGAGTACAGATTCGAACAGAGGAACACCAATGCTGCAACAGCCATTTCCTGTCCGAGAAGCGCAGGGGTCTGCTGGGTCCTTGCTATCGAGCTGGAACTTCTGGTGGCCACGTCGAGAATGTGGCGCAAGCCTAGACTTGAAGTAGTCATTGGGTTGACTCCAGTGCGCAGATGGACTGCCAGGTGAGGTAAGATTTGCGCCCAGAACGCAACTCGGTAGGCTAGCTTGAGTCGACGAACGTCCTGGTTCTGATGGGAGGCGGCAAGTGTGTCAGTTCGGACAGCGCCATGAGTTGAAGATCGCCTCTGCCTAAACTGCTCAAGAGGCAGAGCAATGATTTTGGTGAAGAAAATGAACAACATGGGCGAGAAGTGCCACACTGTGACGGAAAGCTCTTCCATGCCGTTCGAAAGAGGCACGAAAAGAAACAGAGCGGGTATGATGTACCACGCAATTATCAATGAAGGAACCAGAGCATCGGCAAGATGCAGTGAAACGGGCCGTCCGGTAGGAATCGAGTGATTGAAAAGGGGGAAGAGAATCGCATGGACAGCAGCCACACGCATGACTCCTTGAAAATGTAGACCGCAAGATATGAGGATTGGGAATGCGAGGGGTATGAGTTGATTCCCGATCCGATGTCCTTCAATCAAGTAGATAAGAAGTGGCGAAATGAGCTGATTGGAGGAGTAGTAGAGTCGGAATCTCTCTGTCATCGTTGCCTCCGATGGTCGATCAGACAACTCATCCGAGACAAGGCCGGCTGGATGGGAGAGCCCTCCTTGAAGCCAGCCAAGCGGTAGGAACCTCCCGCTGTCAATAGAAGGTGCCCCTGAGATGCTTGATAAAACGAGGGCGGCGATTATAATGCTCAAGAAGAGCCGCCATACGAGCGCCGAAGTCGCACTCGAAAGACGCTTGGCCGGAAGCTCATCGTTGAAGGGTATGGCTCGCGCTCGGCGCGGGACTGGGAGAGTTTTGATACGCGGGCCTCCTAGCATGACAGCGCCATTCCTTCTCAGCAGCTGCTCGGATCCAAGACGCGGCATGGCAATGTTGTTGACAATATATGACATGATCGGGCTTTCGCGGGCGAAGAGAGCCTGCTGATGGTGGGCAGCTTTCACAACGGTCTTGGCTCGACGAAGCCTGGTGCTCTCGACCTCATGGAACACGCATGAGATTTCCGTGGTAGAAAGACCTTCGAGATTGCCTCCGTGGCGTTTTTCGACCCGCACCAGGGCGTTGACGAGGTCGGCACATGCCTCGATGGCAATATTGCCGCCGTGGCCACTGATGGGATTGGGCTATCAACTATTAGCAGGTTTCAAGACCCGTGGCTGTGTGGGACGACGCATACCTTGTGAGCAGAGTCTCCAATGGTGATGATCCTCCCAAAGTGCCATCTCCTGTACACCACTTCGTGCAGAGGGGTTAGGGCAGATGAGATTCTGTTCTTGACAACGTCCCCGAAGCTAATGTGCTCGGTAATTGGGAGGTCCCGGTACTTGTTGAAGAATTCTGTCTCATCGTCTTTGGTGTATCGTGGAATGTCCGCTCCGTGCTTTGGCTTTGGAAGCCTTTCAAACAAGAACCAGTAGACCTTGTCGTCTGGCCCGGTGACGACAAGCTGCGACAATTGATTCCCAGTGACTATTTGCTGATCCCCCTTGGGCCATCCGGGAACATGTTGGGCGATGCCGAAGCTGCATCGGTAGAAGCAAGGCACCCTGCTCTCCTCTTTGGGGTCGAAGTATCCAGGTTCAAGCTTGGCGGCAAGGCGTCTCATGATTCCTCGAACAGAGCTGTGAACACCGTCTGCACCCACGACCAAGGTCCCATCGTAGGCGGAACCATCTGTGCAAGCGACCTGGGCGCCATTCGAGAACAGTGAGATGTCCGACACTGATTTATTGACGATAACTCTCTCCTTGTACCGGAGATTGTTGTATAGAAGCCGCAGGAGATCCTGGCGGTCAAAGAACAGGAACGGATATCCGTGTCTTGGAGTATTCATTAGCTACCCCGCTTAGTTTTGATAAGGGTTTGCCATACCGATGGACCATGTGTTCGGTGATATGCCCGATTCTCGTCAGAAGTGAGCCATCAGCCCGACGGATGTAGGTCTGGCCAATGCTGGGTTGTCCTTCGAGAAACTCCGAGATGGTGTCGTAGATGCCAAGCTGGTCCAAGATCCGAAGCCCATGCGGGAAGAGGCCTATGCTAGCGCCGATCTCGCACACGACAGAGTAATGCTTCTCGAGAAGAATGTAGTCGAGGTCATGTTTTTCGAGAATATTCGCCAGAGTTAGGCCGGCGATGCCTGCGCCAACGATGACGACTTTGAAGTGGGGAATTTCCGCCATGTGCGCAGCGTTCTGAGCCGTCGTGAGAAGGAGTGTGTGTGAGTGAGGTTTGGAATCAGACAAAATCCCACGCAGGCAGCCTTGTATCGTCCCTTCTCGCTTTCCGGGGTATTTTGTTGGGAGTTGCGTGTCATTACAGGGGTCGACAGTGGAGATGTCAGCACGATTACTGCTTCGGGAAAGGTTTTGCTGCGGTCGCAGGCAGCACGATAGCAGGGCTTCGATCCTCCAGGCCGCTCATGTAGGCAATGTCAGCTCTGTGACATCTTATCATTCGATATCATTGGCCATGGAAGCCGTGGTCTACCTTGGTTTCACAGGCTTGCCATGAGCAATTGAAGTCGACGTAGGTGGTGTGCAGGACTCCAGTAACATCCAAGGCCATTATAGCCGTTAAGGGGCATGGTCAATCGACCGCTACAGTCGCCAACCGCTACAGTCAGTCAACCGCTACAGCCAGTCCACCCCTACTGTCAATCGAGTATTGCAGCCAAAAGGCAGGTCAGGGGCTACGCAAGACCAGTAGAACCTACACTGTCAGCGGCCTCCGGCGGCGGAAGGGCATTCTTTTTGTCCCTGGTTATTGCTTGAGTACTGGGAGCCGATCGCCATCAAGACTCGTGACCGTGGACCCGACGAGGCATGATTTACGGATGCGATGCGAAAAGCTCTTACCGAATGAATGTCTAGTGGCTGGGTTTCAGGGGTGGACGGGTCGAAAAGGGGCAACTTTGTTCGCCCCCGCATGCCCTGAGGAGCTGCCGCCAACTGATGACGTCGCAAGGGGACTCGGGATGTTCACTTCCCCAGCTCAAAGTGTTATGCTTAAATCATAGGTGCAGGTGGGTGAACTGAATCTAGGTCAGGTCAGACTCTGGGGTACCGCCGGGTTTGGGGCACTGCCCCGGCGGTAGTTCCACCGAATGCGGGAAATGCGCAACGATCCCGACGTGATCGTATTCCCGACTTGGCATTATTCGCCTTCCTGCTGTCGTGGGATCCGTTCATTATAAGAAGAGCTGGTTGGGCGCAACCATGGCTCTCGTTTGCCTTCACTTCATCGCGTCCAGTGCCGTGATCTTCTCTGCTTCCTCCTCGACTATGAAGGCTTCATTTTTCGGCTCGCGGTATGTCTCTCCTCACCCGCTCTCCCCAACACCCGATCCTCGCGACCGCACCTTTGAAAGCTCAAACGAAATTGACGTATTGTAGAGCCATCAGCATCGGTTCCATTGCCCTTTTGGCGCTGGACCGTGTTCACGCCGCCCCTTTCGAGACCAACCCTACCAATGCCACAGAGTGCCAACAGACTTTCGACGGCGGCCCCTTCTGGATCACCTCAGACTGCGTCGATTCCGTCTACAACACTCCCATCTTCACTAATGATACCCAAGAAACCCTGCCTGTTCCCCATCGAAGGGTCTCCGGCTACTTCAACGGCACCCGGGCGGACTTCAACATCTACCTGCCCCCTCCCGAGCTCTGGAAGGGAAACTTCTTCCAGCACGTCTACCCCATTCAGAACTCTACTGCTCGACCTGAGCGAGTTGCTTTTGGCATCGAATACGGCGCATACACGGTCAACGTCGCTGGTGTCGGTGGCTACAGGGCCGACGCTGCCGCTGCGAAGCTCTCCCGCAAAGTCGCCGCCGAGTACTACCACACGCACTGTGGCCACATCTATGGCTACATCTACGGAGGCAGCGGAGGCTCCTTCGTAACAGCCGGTGCCGTGGAGAGCACTTCCGGTGTCTGGGACGGCGGCATGCTCCTGATCCAAGGCATTCCAGTGAGCAACCCGAACAACTTCGCAATCCGGGCTCTTGCTGGCTTGTTCCTTGACCACAAGAAGCAGGGCATCATCGATGCCCTCGCCCCAGGTGGCAGCGGGGATCCTTTTGAAGCCTTGAACGAGTATGAACGTGTCGTTCTCAGGGAAGCATCGGCACTCGGCATTCCTCTGTCGACTTGGGAAACCTTTGACAACGTTGGACGAAACGCCGTCGGTCTGCAGAATCTCGTTACAATCATGGTCTCCTCCGCCATTCGACAGCGCGATCCTTCTTACCCCGATGACTTTTGGACCTTGCCTGGGTACCTCGGCACCGAGGAGTCTGCTCTGGGCGACGCCTTTCGCAATGCGCTCGTTTCTTTTAACTCGACGGTCCTCAACGTCGTTACTGGAGAAGACGAAGAACCCGTTTCGGTCACTCTGGACGGCATCCCAAGCAACACCACAGTCCTTGGACTCGATTTCTATGTCTACTCGAATGGTCTTGTCGGTTCCATCGCTGGCCAGCTTCATCCCGACAATGGCACCATCACGATTGACCCGGCATCCAACTCCTCAATTCTGGCAGCATTGGAAGAGGGGGCCGTCATCCAGGTCGACAACCGTGTTTTCCTCTCAGCGCACGCGTTCTATCGTCACCAGGTCCCTCCCGTTGAGGACTCTTACTACGGATACGACATCCTGCGCGATACAAATGGCCAGCCACTTTATCCTCAGCGAGACGTTCTCATAGCTCCTCTGACCGCCCGTGGTGCGAGCGGCGGGGCCTCGCATTCGGGCAACATCACGACCAAAGTCATGGTTCTGCAGACCCTTCTCGACTATGATGCGTGGCCATGGCACGCCCACTGGTACAAACAACGTGTGCAGACGTCGCTTGGGGACGAGTTTGACGACAACTACCGACTTTACTACATGGAGAGCGCGCCGCACGACATCGAGTCACCGCTGTACGACCCGCCCAACTCTGCACGTCTCGTCCCTGCCGGCGGACTTGTTGAGCAGTACCTTCTCGATCTCAGCGCTTGGGTAGAAAGGGGTGTTTCTCCTCCCAAGGGAAGCGGATACACGATTGATGAGCTTTCTCAAGTTCATTTGGCTTCCGACATTGAAGACCGAGGAGGCATTCAAGCCATTACGACGCTGACGGTTGGAGGGTCTAACAAAACAGAGGCCGCCGTAGGAGAGACTGTTATCTTTGAGCTGCACATCGAGGTGCCTCTGGGCACTGGAGATGTTGTCTCGACTGAGTGGGATTTCGAAGGGAGTGGCATCTTCACTGCCCTAGATTTTGGGGAGATTGGGCCTGTGGTGGACCTCAACGTCTCTCATGTCTATGAGGTGCCTGGGACATACTTTGCTGGCGTCCGAATCTCTTCTCAGAGGGACGGAAAGGTCGATACGCCATTTGCACGGGTGTGGAACCTTGCCCGGATGCGGGTAGTTGTTGGGTGAATGGTCCTTGGAAGGAGGTTCGGGAAGTCTGCCGCTTCACTTTCACGATCAAGAAGACACTCGAGGGTCACCTTTATTTGCTTTGTAAAATCATGACAGCTTCAACAAGATCAGAAGGATCTCAAGGAAGCCATTCGCCGTATGAAGCCCCAAGCATGTGCCGCAGTTCTCTGAGAATGTGGTCTCCCCAGCCATCCAACCACCAGTACCCGTGTAGTGACTTCAAAAGCACCCCAAAGAAGCCCAAGATGATAAGAGCCGCTCGCTCTCTCTCGTTCAAAGCACTGATGAATGCCTCGTCTAATGCCCAAATCCAAGACATGACAGAGACGAAGTCCTCCACCACATTTTCATCCGAAGTCGGCCTGGGCCGCACGAGCTGCTCAAAGCATCCAACAACAGATTTGATCGGAGCTTGAAATAGGGCAGCCTCTTCTGCACCGAGGGAAGCCGTCACGTCAGCCGACAGCTTGTCGAGCAGCTTCTTCCAATCCCAGCCTGGATGATTGAGGTCGAATCGGCGGTCTCGGGGCTGTAGATCGGTGAAGGGGCAGCTGCAACCAGATGGACGTTCTTTGGGGCGCGCATTTGGATCCAGGATACCCGAGAAAATCACTGACGATCCAAATTGTCCGATGATCAGTCGGACGCCGCGGAGAAGACTGAGCCAGGCAACGCTACCGTCCTTGGCGATGAGGACGAGATCACCTGGCCTAGGCCCTCTAGCATATCCCGTGAAGCTGATGAGTGCCGTGATGACGTAGACTGCTTGTGCGCTATTGATTGTGACGTCGGTCACCATGGATGAGGCCGTCTTGATGGCGACTGCGTAGTGCTTCTCGGCAAAGCTGAGGTGTTTCGGCGCTTGGAGGATGTCTGTTCTGGCCAGGTGAAAGGCAGAGATGGAGAGCATGGCGTCGAGGATGCCTGGGTACTCTTTCGCGAGGAGGGGTGCACCGTCGGCCCAAATGTGTGGCTGGCCTATCGTTGTAGCGGTGACGGTGAGGTAGTGGTGGAAAACCATCATCTCTTCGATGCCAAATGCTGCTGATAACGAAGTCCTGCCCTCTTTCGAAGGGCCAAGCCCGTCAGGTGCGCTTCCAAGAGCTTCGAGGGTCTGAGCGGACCAGTCTCCTCGGGGACGGCCAGGCTTCCTCCGACCATCCTCCTGTGATGTTGCAGATGTCAAAAGACGGGAATTGGGAGGCAGAAAGTCGCAGGGAACTCCGAACTTCCTGCATTTGTCGCATTCCGGCTTGGCCTCGTCGCACTGTCAACGTGTCAGCGCGCGCTGATGAGTTGGGGGTAAGGGCCAGGACGTGCCTTGATCTTGCGCTTCTTGCATGTTCGACAGCCATTGCGCGACTTCTTGTGGGATCTTCGGGAATGCCCGGCGCTTTCGACTGGGGTACTGGAGCGCTCACTACGGACGGCGCCGTCTGACATGGTGAGTGTCTGCTTCTTCCGGTTGTTGTTGAGGTGGAGGCAAGATGAACCCGAGATTTTCGGATCGGATGCGCAAGATGTCCCCGACAGCTGCTACACTGCTCCGGGTTAGTGGCTCTCGTAGCGGGGTCTGAACTTCAGGGGCGGGCGACTTCGACGATCGCGACTCCACCGCTGGCGAGACCGCCGGGCGCTCCATGACTTTGTTCTGGGGTGGTCAACGTTCAATGAGTCGAATGTACCGACAGTCATGAATTCATACCACCAGGTATTTTAGAGAATTCATGGGTAACGTTTTCGGGATATTCATGCTACTCGTCTCTCATCAAATTCCTTCCAACTGTACAACCGTAAAGGCGGTCCTCCTCGATAAATACATGCCCACCAGATATCTCAATTTTGTTGACCGACTTGAGCCATCGACAATAGAGACAGTTCGTCAGATCCTAGAGAAATTCCCAGCCAATTGTTCTCACTTCTTCGAATTGGCCGCCGTCCAAGACGCGATGGCGTCCATGAGGCCAGGGGAGAGAGCGTCGTACGTCTCCAGTCCCAAAGCCTTGAACTGTCCCCTAACGTCATCCATACGAGCCGGATCGAATCCTTGCTCGATGATGGAGGACACAAAAGCGGCAAACTGCGGCTCCTGCCATCCTTGCTGGTCTGACAGCTCGGTGTGGACAAAGTCGAGGCCCTTGAATGCGTGATCCCTTTCGATGCGGCCGAACATGTGAACGCCGCAGTCGGTGCAGGCGTTACGTTGAATGGCGGCGCTCGAGTCGATGACTGAAAGCTTGTGGCCGTTGGCTGTGACCTCGACCTTGTCCTTGGGGATGACGGCGATGACGGAGAAGATGGCGCCTTCTGGCTTCCAGCACTTGGAGCAGCCGCAGGCGTGTTGATGAACGACGTTGCTGCCGAGAGTCACCTCGACGGGGGAGGAAGAGCATTTGCACTTCAGGGTGCCGCCGTTGAAGTTGGAACTGCCTTTGCGGAGGCCATTGTTCAGGCTGGGGTGGAGGGGGAGAGACATGGCGGATAGTTTTCTGGTCTTCTCGTATTTGGCGAGGTAGGCAATGAGGGATACGACGACTGCTGCAGATACGGCGATCGGGGCACGGTTTCTCTTGATGAAGGACTGGGACGACATGTTTGGGTTTGGTTCGAGGTTGTTGGTGACTTATAAGGGGTCGATGCTGATGGTAGAGTAGCTTCAAGACGAGCTGAGCTTCCGACGAGCTTGGAAACGGAATGAGCACGATAAATTCCGTGATGTCGGAGGGAAGTTTGACGAAGGGAAGAGACGACACTCCCCTCTCGGCGTTATTAACCTTCCCCGCGCGTTGCGAAGCAATCGGGTGGTGATCCGGGTCGAGTCAGTCCCCAGTCCCCGCTGGGACGTCTTGGAATCCCGACATGCCGAGATATCACCACACCGCAGGCGGGCGAAGGGGGCTCTCTAGGGCGCATGAAACCCAAGCACGCAACCACTATTGCTAAAGTCCGATCGTCCATCGGTGCATTGTTGATCATACTGGGTATTCCTGGCGCGGAATCCGGAGCCGTTCCCGTGTTTTAGCCTGCGAGGTCTCGGAAAGGGGGATAAGGTGTTCAGGGGTTGTGCGGTGAGGTGATCCGGATGCCGAGATGGATCCACTGCGACGGGATTCTTTCGGCGTCCGACCGGCAGCACAATCGGCTCTTAAGAGGGAGGGACCCTTTGATAACTCGAAGTCTGGGAGCTGAAATGCCATTTCCTTTCAATTCCATGCTCGGCAAGTCCATATCGACACGCGATCGTGCTACACGTCATGCTTGGTTCTCCAAGCCTCCCGATACCACGTCGAGGATCGAACCCCGCACATCAACCTCCAATCAAATGCACCGGGGCAAGTCTACGGCTGCAGACCTCTCAAGTCCTCTAGCTTGCTCGAGGCATTACTGTCCCAGACCACTAGATCAAATAGCTGCGTCTCCCACTGCTGGCGTGAGTCCATGACTTCAGTCCACGCCCATGCAAGGGGCGTCGTTCGATGGCCCGATTGACACGATGCGGCGGGTCAATTGAAGGGCGTCATGCTGTTCCTGTCATGTCGTTCCGATAAAAACACCCGATTGGTGTAGCGCCCCAGTAGGGCGTGCCAAAGCGCGCCCAATTTTCAGGTGACACGTCGTTGACTCATGATCGCGAACCTCCAAAAGACGACATGGTCCTGTTCAGAACCCCGACCATAGACCACCAACTGCGACATATACCTCTATCGTGAGACACCATCTCCGTATCTTTCTGGCCTTCACCTGTGGCATCCGTCATCATGACCGTCTTCGGCGCCCCTTCGTCGACAGGGGTGGCTCTCATCCCCTGGGATCCTACATCTGAAGAACACGTCCAGCGCCTCATTGAGCAGCGCATCGAATGCGGCTGGCATGAGGACATGCCCGCTGGATATTGGAAGAAGCTTCAACTACAGGGCACAAAATGCATCTACTGGCTTGTAAGTTTCAATTGATACGGTCGCAGTGCTACTCTTGGCAAGGTCTGACAGCTCGCCATCCACACCAGGTCCCCCAGCCAGTTGCAGCCGATGCAGCTGAGAAGCTAGAAGCCCAAATGACCCCCAAGGTGAGATTCTATGCGCTGGTAAGCCATATGCCAGGACTAAAGCCCCGATAGCAAAGAACCCCGCTGCTGGACACCTGCACGACACTCCGAGGTCAACCCCTGACACCGACAAAACAGCCGTTCGTTCCAGTTGGACATATCGCCCTCGACATGACACATCCTGCTGCGGACGCACTCGGATTTGAAAAGCCAACCGGAGCAGTCATCTGGATCAAGAGCCTTTTCGTCCTCAAGTCGCTACAGTCCAACGGCCTAGCCAGAGCCGCGATGGATACCCTAGAGGCCATGGCTGCTTCTGAGCCATTGTGCGCGAGAACCCTACTTCTCGATACGATGCAGAAGGATGATCAGGTTAAGCTCAAGGCTGTGAAGGTATACACATATCTCCAAAGAAGACGAGAAGGATCGTAAACTAATCGTCCGCATACAGTCAACGAATCAGGGGTGGTACGAGCGGCGAGGATACCGGGTCATCCACGTGGAACCGGGATTTTACAACGACACCGAGGTTCCGGAAGCAAAGGAGTTTGAGGGGTTTGTTGCCAGGACGGTCTTTATGCAGATGGATCTGCCTTAAGGAAGTCTTGGAGGGATTGACGGGTAGATGAGGTGCTGTCACGTCAGTGCGCACTGTGGTCACTGGTGCTGACGGCGCTATATGGCGATCAACAGGGGCTCAATGGCCTCAACGCTTGGCGCTGCAGTCTGCTCTCGTTTCACCAACAGGACCGACCGGGAGTGTCGGCGTGTCTCGATCCTGGACACAAGTTTTCGGCCTGTCACCATAATATAAAAATGTGGCCAGTGAGAATTTCCTTTGCTTCCTCCGCTCGTTCCGTATCTTCGTTGCTGCTTCAACCAGTACGAGTATGTCTGGGACCTGTGGGATGACATCCTGTCGAGATCAGCCATCGATCAGTGGAGGATGAACCGGCAGACACTCCGAGAACCGGGGCGGTCAGTGAGGGGAACACGGGTACATTCCCGATGATCTCAGTGCCGCGTGGGACGACCGGCCCAACCCCGCATCAACCATCAGCTCTATCACGGATCAGGCAGGTGGAAAGACTCTGAACAACGTCAGACACGCAGCCAGCTGGCGATAACACCACCCGTGCGCGCTCGGCGAACCCATGCAGCTTCCTTTACGGGACACAATGACTCGATGGCGAGCCATGACGACACCGCCGATACTCCCGTCTGACACCGACGCGGGGAGCTGCCGCGCAGGCAGTCGAGCTACCCCGCCGCCGGAGTTGGGGGGCATCTGGAGATGATTCGCCAACTCGCAGATACCAAGACCCTCGAGCAGGTGTTGGGCCAGGACGATATCCTTTCGACGGGTGATCACGCTGCTCCGTCGAGCCGATGAAAGCCATTGCCCAATGGCAACCTGCTCAGAAGCAATGGCGAAGATGGATGGCGACATGAGAAGCAGGAAAGGGCACTTATACCAGGCCTCCCTCCGCCCATCCGCAACCCCCTCCTCCTGACCAAGGGATTTCCATCCGGTCAGCTTCCACCAGCGATCATCATGCGGACCCAGCATCTCTCCATTGTGGCGGTTCTTGCCGCCGGCGCCTCGGCCTGCCAGCGCGACTTCAACATCGAAGCACGCCACACCCACCGCCAGCCCCTCGTCAAGCGCAACGACGACTGGCCTCCCGTCCTTAGCGAGCACGAGACTCTACTGTCCAACTCGTTCGACAACGTTTCCATCGACGAGTGGTCCAACTACTACGGCCACCAGAACAAGCTCGCCGGCTACGGCAAGGAAGCGGCCCAATGGACCGCCGACCGCTGGAGCGAGAATGGCTTCGAGGCTCACCTCAATGAGTATCACGTCTACCTCCGCTACCCAGTCAGCGCGTCCCTGCATCATACCACCGCCGACGGCGAGCGTACGCAGGTCAATATTGAAGAGGATATGCTTGAGGAGGATGACGCGACGGGATATGATGCCATTTCTCAACAGACGTGGCTTGGGTACTCGCCGTCTGGGAACGTGTCTGCAGAATACATCTATGCCGGGTAGGTTACTGTCGAAGTGGACATGGTGATGCTCGGGCTGACTGAAGTTTTGCAGCCGCGGCTCGAAGGAGGACTTCCAGACCCTGGTTGACTTTGGCGTCGAGATTGAGGGCAAGGTCGCGCTGATCCGCTATGGTGGCCTCTTCCGTGGTCTCAAAGTCAAGAACGCGCAGGACTTTGGCGCCATTGCTGCCGTCATCTTCCTCGACCCGGCCGACGATGGCGAGATTACCGTCGCCAATGGCTACGAGTCATACCCTGGTGAGTGTTTCCACCCAGTCGGTCAAGATACGCCAGACCCCTGCTGACCATACCAGACGGCCCTGCCAGGAGCCCCAACGCCGTCCAGAAGGGTTCGACACTCTTCCTGTCAACATACCCCGGCGATCCCACGACACCCGGCTACCCCTCGCACGAGGATGCTCCTCGTGCCGACCCCTCCAACGTCCTCCCCCGCATCCCCTCCCTTCCCGTCTCGCAGGCGGCTGCTGCCCCCCTGCTCGCTGCCCTGAACGGCCACGGCATTTCCGGGGAGGAGGTTAACCGGACCAACTGGGTTGGCGCTCTGGAGGCTGAGTACTTCACCGGCCCTGCGCCTGGCGTTAAGCTGGACTTGGACGTTGTCTCTCGCGAGACGATCACTCCGGTGCACAATGTCATCGCGTGGATCAACGGGACCAACTCGGACGAGACCATCATCATCGGCAACCACCGTGATACATGGATGGTGGTAAGTAGAGGGCGTTTACCCCTTTTGTGGCTAGATACTAATGAGAGGCAGGGCGGAAACGGTGACCCCAACTCTGGCTCGTCCATTCTGATCGAGTTCACCAAGGCCATTAAGAAGCTCCGTGAGACGGGGTGGCAGCCAAAGAGGAACATTGTGCTTGGGTCCTGGGACGCTGAGGAATGGGGTCTCATCGGCTCGGTCGAGTGGGTTGAGGAGCATGTCAACTGGTTGACCGAGACTGCCGTCGCCTACCTCAACATTGGTACGTGCTAAACATCCGGAGAAGCATACAACGAGCGATACTGACCAAATATACAGACGTCGCCGTGTCCGGCCCCCGGCCCAACCTGGCCACAACACCTGAGCTGCACACTCTCGCCACGGAGACGATGAAGAAGGTGATCCACCCCAACTTTGGCGGGTTCAACCAGTCTCTTTACGACGCATGGTATAACGTATCAGGCGGCACGGTCGGCGTCCTCGGCTCCGGATCAGACTACACCCCATTCCTCCACCGAGGCATCAACTCTCTCGACGTCGGGTCATCCGGTGGACCGACAGATCCCATCTGGCACTACCACTCCAACTACGACACTTACCACTGGATGGCAACCTTTGGCGACCCAGGCTTCCACGTTCATGCCTCGCAGGGCCAGTACCTCGCCCTCCTGGCCTACCACCTCTCATCCGACGACGTTCTCCCCATTGACACGCAAAACTACGCTGTTGAGCTGCGTGCATACTACGACGATCTGTCCGAGTACGCCGAGGAACAGGGCGCAGACCTGGACCTATCAGAACTCGACGAGGCGATTGAGACGTTCAAGAAGGCAGCTGATGAGGTCAAGACCCTCGAAGGGCTGGCTGTGTCGCTGGGAGATGAGGACCTGAAGACGGTGGTGAACCACAAGTATCGTGATTTCCAGCGCGGGTTCATCTCGCAGGGTGGGTTGCCGGATCGCGAGTTTTACAAGCATGTTGCTACGGCGCCGGGGCTGGATACGGGGTATGCGGCTGTGACGTTCCCGGGAATTCATGAGGGGGTGCAGTATGCGGAGGATGGGGACTTTGAGGTTGCGCAGGATTGGGTTGGGAAGACGGCGAAGGGGATTGTTGCTGCGGCGAACATTCTGAAGACTTAGGGGTTGGGGTTCAGGGGGTGGAGTGGAAGTCAGGGGTGGGCTGCGAGGGGAAACACTAGGGGCTGGTTGATGATGATGATGACGAGATGATGGGACATAACTATATATAATATTCTACGAGTAGTAGCTTAATGGTAGTGTTTGATGAGACTTGGGCTGTGCTGGAGGGGGATGTTGTAGCTGTGCCGGTTTGTCGCGACATTCAAGGGTCCGGGTCGCTCCGCTGAGGCCTCATTTGAGGTGGCTTACCGAGGGAGCTAGCTCTTGGGCCAGACGCTACACTAACATGGCGACTCATTCGGCGTCGGGGGAACGGCCATTGTCCTCAGCTCGAGGCACAGACGGAATGGCGTCAAGTTTTGGGTCACGAGGCTGACTTGATGATGTAGGTGCCCAGGGCAAGGTGTTTGGTGCCCAGGGCAAGCTGTTTGGAGACGGGCGGCCGGCGGTGGTGTGGTCATCCAATAGTCAAGACAAAGCTCCGAGTCTTGTCTAACCACCTCGACATCGTGAGTCCGAGAGAGACGAGACGAGACATGTCCAACTCCCGTCATCCATCTCAAACGTTCTCGCTCGATCGCACTCGTCGAACCATGTCGAGAGCCGGGACAGACGAGAGGCCTCAACACCTCGGACTCCAAAACGGGCCAACCCCTGCTGGCGCCATCCTCCTGCTGCCTGCCTTGCTGCTTGCCCCGTTCCTGTAGGGCCGACCCCCGCAATCACGATTGTCGGCCAGGCAGTGCCGGCGGGTGAGCCTCAGCCCAACCCACCCACCCATCCATGGCAGCACCCACCGGAGGCAGCCAACCTTGCGGCACCGTTCCACAGAGTGAGATGCAGGCCTGCCTGATTGATCGACCAGCGAAGTGGTACTGGTTCGGCGGGAATATCACTGCGGGTGACTCAACCGGCCAGTGGCGGCGGGCGGCCTAGGTGGGCTTGTGGTTGGCCTCACTCTTCCCTCCGAGGGATCGCCTGGACCCTGAGCACATGCTGTTCCTGGCTTCAACCCCCTGTAGCCACAAGTGCGGGCACGGTTAGGCGGCGCCACTCCTTCGCGTCTGTGCTGCAGTGCAGTGGGGGACTAACACCAATAGCGGGTGCGCCTGGGCTCAGCCACCAAGATGGAAGCCTGCCAGCCTGCCGCGATTTTGTGATAGCTGGCGACAGCTCAGAATGGCGCCAAAGAGAAGATGACTGCAGCTGCAGGCGACGTGTTCGACCCAAAGTCGCGTGCGCCGACGACAGACCAGTTCAGGCACCTGCTGCAGCTATAAAGCAGATGTCGCGGCCTGTTTTCTTTCTGTCCCTTTTGCACCTTCCAATCGACACTTTCACTCCAAGCCCTGCCTCAACTGACGCGCCTTCTTGCCGTTCGCTGCCCAACTTTTGCCTCTCTCCCCTTCCCCCCAACACCAACCCTCTCCCTCTCCCAACACAACACACACAGTCAATATGGCCCGCACGCGACAGGCCGACGACTCGGACGACGAGGGGCACCGCAAGAACGAGTCCGAAGATACCCCCGCCTCCGATTCCGAAGACCAGAACGAGAATGACGCCGCCAACGAGGAAAAGGAAAACGAGGACAACGCCGAAGACATTGACGAGACCATGGACGAGGAGACGGCCAAGGCAGTACCCGGCTCCATCAGCGACACCATCCAGCTCTACAAGTCCAAGAAGGACGAGGACGGCAACTGGACGTGGACAGACAAGTACCCCGAAAACGTCTACGACGCCGCAGAGAACAAGCGCACCGCAAAATACGCCCTCGTCGTCCGCAACGTCAAGAGCCAGGACAGCCGCAAGAAGCTCGAGGCCCACTCCATCGTCATCCAGAGCCCCTGGCTGAAAACCGCCCTCGCCGACGTCCTCAAGGACTACCCCGGCGTCGCTTGCGAGCTGCAGCGCCTCGAGTTCAAGGCTCCCTTCCAGCCCTTTGTCCACCGCTGGCAGGAATTCGACGCCTACTCCAAGCGCGATGACCTCGACGAGCCCACCCGCGCCCACGTCGAGATGCTGCACAAGATCCTCACCTACGAGATTGGCGACAAGATCCAGGCCTTTGAGGATTACATGCGCAACGGCGTCGTCACGTTTGAGGATCTCTGGATGATCTTCCCTCCTGGAGCGCCCATCGTGTCGGCCTTCCAGGGCCCCCTGTCGGCGTTTGAGACGAGCGAGATTGAGTACACGGAGACCCGGTGCGGTCGCTTCCTCGAGATCCGTTGCGACTGCGTCGACTACAACGGCACAGAGTTTGGTCGCTACCAGGAAAAGATGAACATTGCAGAGTTCCTCGGCACGAAAAAGATCACAGGCCTCAAGGTCTACCCCCTCTCCTTCCACGAGGACCAAAAAGCTCTGCGCCAGTCCCTCGAGCGCCGCGGTCAGACCTTTGAGGACCTTGCGGGCAACCACTACAAGGAGTATGCGGGCACGGCCATCACCTGGGACAGGGACGGCAACGAAGTCCCCATCCAGATCACCGGCCGCATCGTCGTTGACATCAAGTCCTTCAACTCCTACTCCCCCTACCCTTGCCGCTACCTCGACGACTGGACACCCCGCGATCTCGAGGCCCTTGCCAAGTACACGGCCGAGAACGGCCCCGGCGCCGACGGCAACCTCAAGCTCACCCCCTACCATAAGCTGCTCACCCGCTCCCGCACCCGGGGCTACTCCATCAAGCTGAAGAAGTGGCTCGACTTCTTCATCGACACAATCACCGACATCTCCTGGAGCACCTCGGCCTTTGACAAGCTCGTCCTCCCCGAAGACCAAAAAGACCTCATCCTCTCCTTTGCCGAGTCCCAGCTCGAGGGCTCCTCCTTTGACGACGTCATCGCCGGCAAGGGCAAGGGCATCATCTGCCTCCTCTCCGGTCCCCCCGGCGTTGGCAAGACCCTGACCGCCGAAGCCGTCGCCGAAAGCCTCCGCGTGCCCCTCCACACCCTAAGCTCCGGCGACCTCGGCTCCGGCTCCTGGGAAGTCGAGCGCAACCTCTCCGAGATCCTCGACCTCGTCGCCCGCTGGAAAGCCATCCTGCTTATCGACGAGTGTGACGTCTTCCTCGAGGCCCGCAGCACTCACGACCTCGAGCGTAACAAGGTCGTCTCCATCTTCCTGCGCACTCTCGAGTATTACGAAGGCATCCTCTTCATGACCACCAACCGCGTCGGCAACATTGACCAGGCCTTCCAGAGCAGGATCCACGTTTCCCTCGAATACCCCGACCTGACTCCCGAGTCGCGCCGCGTCATCTGGAAAAACTTCCTCATTGGCACGTCGGCTGAGAACCTCTTCACCGGCAAGGATCTCGATGAGCTTGCTTCGCTGAAGCTCAACGGCAGGCAAATCAAGAATATCCTCAAGACTTCGCAGCTGTTGGCTGCGCGGCGCAAGAGCCCTCTTAGCAGGAAGTTCATCGACACGGTGCTGGCGATTGAGAACAGACGACCCACGGCATGAGGCAGGCATGGGTGGTGGGTAGTATCATGGCGTTTGGGCATGGGCTGGGCATACATACAGCGGGGGTTTTCTCTTGGTCTCTCACAGCGATGAACTACAAGCATTGCATCTGCCTACGGTAGGGCTATAGAAGGAAGTAAGAAAAGATCGACTTCATTTCGTCCATTGCTCGTGATGAATTAATTGCGTTAATTGCTTGATCGTAACGTCCTTTAGACCCCTCTACGGAAGTCTATATCTAAGTCCGGTTATTTTAACCTTTTAACCTGGTTTTCTCCCTAGTAATACCCTTAACCTTAAGCGTAGGAGTCGCGTCTTTACGTATACCCTAATAACTCTTTTAATAGATATCGCGATAGTTAAATTAAAAGAGCCTATAAAAAGAACTTAGAAATATAACTTTATTTAGCCCCATTCGTTACCGTTCGTCTCTAATTATCTTTATAACTATAGAAGTTAATAGTTTTATAATATCCTATCTAGTATAAAGCCGGTTTACTACTCTATAGTTAAGCGTAAGTATCCGTAATAAATTACTTACTTATATTATAATTTCCGTCTCCTTAAAGACCTAAAGCTAAAGCCGTAGAATCCTTATAATCGTTAAGCTAATAATACTAACGAACTTTTAGTTATTATTAATAGCTTAGAGAACGATATTAAAGAGATACTATTATTACGACCTAGGTATAATCCTAAGGATATATAGGCTAGAGAGGTAGTAGTATATACTAATAGTTCGCCCTAGGCGATAGAATAGAATAATACTTAGCGGATATCGTCGTACTTATCGGGTTATCGTAAAGCGTTACGCTTCTTTACTATAAGCTAAAGGTAGTTTCTAATAAAGACTTATATTAATTACTATTATAAGTCTATCTATCTTAACTAGCCTTCGAGTACTTACTTAAGTACTTAGGGCCTATCCCTAGATTACCTAGGCTAGTAATCTATCCTAGTAGTATTATTAGTTAGTTAAATTATAGCTTACTATACTTCGTAAGCTAAAGGCGTATAGCTTACGGTAATCCCTACTCCGTATACGATTAGCTAGATATAGTAGGGACCTAGAGTCGCCTTATCGGAGGTCCGATAAGCGCGGTCCTAGTTAGAATAACCTACTCTTTAAGCTAGGCGTTATAACTATATACGTATACTTATTTCTAAGTTATTACTTTACCGTATAATATACTCTATAAGTAAGTAGCTTATATAAACGAGTAGTTTATCTATATCTACTCTACGACTAATTAATATATATTTCAAATTTATATTACTTTTCTCTATAGAAAATCTTCTAAAAGAGACTTAACTAATCCTTACTATCCGAGTAATATATAAAGATAAAGAACTTATCGCCCGGAGCGATACGAAGATCTATACTATCCTCTTAACTACCCTTCTACGCCGAAGAAAGGAGTTACTACCTAAGCCGAAATATTACTATAGTTAATAAACTTAACCAAGCTAGGAGAGAAGTTAATTATCGAATATACTCTCGGCCTAGATTTACGCTCCTACCCTCCTGGGTTAAGTAAGGTTAGAGATATAGCTAATAGACTAACGTAATCTATAGGCGAGTAGTTTATATAGGCGAGTAGTTTACTTTTACTAATTACTAGGATTAAATCTTTTATCGCGTAATAGGATAAAAAGTAATTAAATAAAAACCTATACGTCGCTATTAGATAATAATAGAACTACCCACTAATAAGTTCTCGCGTAATAACTAGTCTTTTCGTAGACGTTATAGCTTTATTTCTTCGGCGCGGCGTATATCGATAGAGTTAGATTTTATCGCGTTTCTTCCTTTACTTAAGAATCTACCTCCCTTTAGGTAATCTAGTTCTATCTCTCGCTTAGAGTAAGACTTTCGCCTTATCGTAGTTATATTTTTTAGCCCTCTATAGCTAGCTAAAGGTCGTATTCTCCTCTCGAAGTATTACGACCTTAGACTTTAAAATAGCGATCTAGTATATTATACTATATATACGTTTTACGAACTACTTAATTACATTAAGAATTAAAACGGTAAGCTACTTTTATAATAACTAACTCGACTTTTAATAAAGTTAGGCTATAAATAAGTTTCTATAGCGGTTATAAGCGTTTAGGAAGTCTATAAATCGGGTAGCCTATAAGACGACCCCGGAGGCGTCGGCGTCTTTAACTTTATATCTAGCTTCGAGAGAATTACTTCTAGGTTATAAGGTATAAGTCTAGCCCCTCGAAAACTACCCTAGATATTTCTTTCCGCTATTATATCCCGGAACGTAATATAAAACGCCGGTAAGAAGTCCTTCTTTATAATATAACTTATACCGGCCTTTATCTTTATTACGATCTACCGACTATACGCTTTCTTTAGTAGGCTAAAATAATTAATACCGAGAGGTTAGAGTAGATACTATAAATAAAAGGGTATATAGAGTATAATAATAATATTATCCTTATAGTAGAGCTTAAATTCGACGGAATAGTAACTTTCGTAGCTATCTAGGACGAGGATATAATAACCGCTTAATATTCTAGTTTTCGTATATTAGTTAAAATACTAAATCTATATTATAATTAGATAGGGTAAGCGGTTACGCTAGAAGGTAAAAGTTTAGTAATAAGAACTCGTCTTATTTAATCCCTATTCTATACTTTATAGCTACGCCGCGACCTAGGCGTAATACTATACCTCCCCTCTAAAGGGTATATCCTTATACTATAGGGTAGATAAAGCTCTTACGCGTAATCGAAGGTATAGTTTAGGGAAACTCTAAGGTATCTAGATACTTTAATAGTTAGTAGCGCTAGGCCTTACTACGGTCGGACGTCGCCTAGGTAGAGAGGTACCGTTACTATTCTTATAACCTACGGGAATTAAACCCGCGACCTCTATATAGGGCGAGTTCTTATTATATTATAATCGAACAGGGTAACCGGTTACGCTACGAGATAAAACCTTTAGTAATAAGAACTCGTCTTATTTACTCCCTGTTCTATACTATATAGCTACGCCGCGACCTAGGCGTAATAATCTAATCGAAACGAATTTCGTTTATTATCTAGCTATTACGACCTAGGTATAATCCTAAGGATATATAGGTTGGATAGGTAGTATATACTAGTAGTTCGCCCTAGGCGATAGAATAGAATAATACTTTAGCGGGTATCGTCGTCGTACTTATCGTTAATATCGT
>JACAFV010000136.1:150970-190607 GCA_014635975.1 Plectosphaerella sp. P0831 | reverse complement strand
TGAGGTGTTTGCTGGAGATGTTGTAATAAGACTTCAACCCTCTCTTACATTCTTCGCAAGGGTGTTTTAACGCATTGTTAGAAGCGTCCGATGCATCTCGGAGCCAAGTAATCAGGGTGATAACCCGGGTTTCGCTTTCTAATCCTCCCTGAGCATCTTGACACCGCTTACTTAGCCACCGTCTGCAGATCGCACCGAGGAATAGAGCAGACGCTGCCGGTTCTTAGCTGAGGGTCCAAGTAATGGCTTCTTTAACCCAATAGAATCGGCTGATCTTGCTCTCTGAGATGATTTGGAATGCCGGCTACTACAGGGCCCAGTGCTCAGAGGTCACTTGCCTGCCTTGCTGCCGCCCAACGCACAACCAAGCTTCCACAACCTCAAGCCAGGGATCTCACCATCGGCATCCGCAAAATCGCACAATAGGGAATCGGAGGTACAATACAACCCACAGATTTATGGTGTCTACTCGTACAAGGCGCCTGCGATGGGCCCTGCAACTTAACTCCAAAGTAAGAAAAACAAACCCAGTTAACCTCACAGCCTTCTCACCACTCCCTATAGCGTGACCGTCACACCATCGCACCTCCATCTCAAGCCCTAAGCTCCTTGGCGATCTTGAGCATTTCAAGATGGCACTTGACAGGATCAGTCAATGTCAAAATCCGGTGAACCCACTCCTTCACAACGTTGACGGTACGGGAGCTCAGCACGTTCGTTTCGCTGTCCCACATGGGAATGGCTTCACCCAACCCGGCTGTCTCGGCGTCCCACGCGGGAATACCTTTACCCAACTTGGCCGTCAAGATCCTCGCCGTGTGTTTGATGGCCTGGTGAACGCCGTCGACGCTCAAAGCTGCTCTGACTTCAGCTGCGTCGAAGACGGCAGGCTGCCGACTGCCCATATCCTCATTGCCGACCAGTTGTAAGAGAGGCGCAAACAAAGTCTTCGCTGAGGCCCCTGAACAGGATCCGGTCCCCCCCTGGGGTTGGCCGAGAATGAGCTGTGGTGGATCGACTCCCCGACCAGGCTGATCCTGTCAATGAGCAGCTGCACTGGGCGGATTGCTGAAGAGACTGCTGCTACTACCGTGGCCTCCGGAGCGACGGCGAGATCCAGGCGTAAAAGACTGTCGTAGGATGCATGATGAGGCTTGTCTTTCAGGTACTTGAGAATCGCGTCATCCAGGAGCACCTTCGCTTTGGGACTGATCACAGCGACAGGAGGGGCGACTGGAGCCTGTTGACCATCCTGATCACTAGCTGAACGGTTGGCTGGCCGGTTGGCAAGACCAGGAAAACTGATCATCTCATCGTCGTCAAAGGCGACATCGTTCCAAGTCAGATTGGCCGCCTGAGCCAGAGCAATAATATTGTTGACAATGTCGCGTTTGATTATGCTCCAAGGCAGCGAAGAGATCAGCTCCCTGAACGAGACACCAGGAGGGAGCATCTCATTGATACTAGGCGCATCCATGGCATCTCGGAGTTCCTTGTTGTCAACAGGGTCCTGACGCGGCTCCCTGGTTGCTATGTCCTCCAGGGCTGGGTGGACAGCGAGGACGGGTGCTGAAATCAGCCGTATTCCGTCACTGGGCTTCTCCGTCACGTGTTCACGGTGGTCCAAGACGTTGACGATCGTCGTCATTGTCCTCCGATGCATGATATCAACCTCGTCGCGAAGTATGACCGGGTTGAGCCATGGGGCCGGGATGATGATGCTGGTGGTGTCAAGGTCAGAAATAGGATACACCGGATGACCGATCATGTTGATGTCCGGAAGGGCGAGATCTCGGTGCAGCTCGTCGCTTGGTCCCACAAACGCATCAGCGTCAACGGGTCGTCGACGCCGGCTACCCAGGAGGGACGAGGGCAAAACGCATGCCCAGTCGTTCTCGGCCAGGCCAGAGAGACGGACCTCTGACCTAGCTGTCTCGAACCACTCCAGATTGTGGTGTACGTGAAACGACGACTGCTTTCCTGTGTTTTTTGGCCTTCCATATAGCCTCCACGTACCGGTACGGGTGCATGTAAGTAACCAGCCTGTGCAGCTCGTGCATCCTCAAGTAATGAGGGAACATCAAGACGAAGCTCAACATCTGCTGAGGCGGGACCTTGACGTTGGCTCGCCCCTTCAGCTCGTTGTCCTGAGTGAGAAGCTTCGGTTCAATACGAAGCCATTTGTGATTCTCGTGGTCGAAGAAGACGAACATTGCCACGATGATCTCGTTGACATGAATGTTGTCCCGCTTGAAATGCGCCTGCATCTCGACAGCCAGGTCGAACATGGCCTTGGTGACGATCGCCCGTCTGATGCAAGGAAGGCGAAGGGTATAGGCTCCGTCGAGGTAACCGTCACATATCGCCAGGCGAATGGGGGCGTTGACATCGTGATCGGGGTCCCTGAAGGGATCGATCGGGTACCCGCCCTGGCAGGAAGCATGCTGTGTCTCGCATGCTTCACGAATGATCTCCTCTCCGATCCTTGCAACGGTAGCAGCATGTCCAGAAGCGAGGTGCTTGGTGAAGCCGAGAGCTCCGGGAGTGAGCATGTACTCATCGAGGAGGGTATAAGGACAACCACTCATCCTNTGCTGAACGGCTTCGTTTGAACTGAATGGACGTAAAGTCGTCCTCGAAGTTCGGAGGGGTTGGTCTGCCATGATGGTGAGTTGGTCCAGCAGAGAAGACCGGAGTAAACGACAGGGTATCGACGCCAATGTAGAACGCGGGAGGCTGCGAGGCCTGCGCTGGCTTGAAATTCTTCCTTGTGTAACAACCTCTCGCTCGGTTGAGTGGCTTGATCAGCTTCCACTCGTCGGCTTCCCCAAAGTATTGTACGTGAGACGCGTTTGCCACCTCCGGGATATCATCGTTGACTTGGTCACCAATCCGCGCACACTTCCTGGCGATAGTCTGCAGCTACTGGCTTTGACCGTTGGCCATTGCTGCCATGACGGAGGCGAGGATGACCGGGGCCTGTCAACGCTTTGACTCCTTCCCGCGCATGTCAGCACCATTTGATAATAGGCGAAGTAGGTAAAGAGTGTTATCATACCTTTTTCCTTGAGTGGACGTTACGTCAAATTGGCGACGGGCGTGATAGCGCGAGATGCGCTGCGTGAGGTGGACAGGCTGGACTTGACTGAACTATCTAAATCAGCTTCGGGCTTGTGTGCGTGGTATATGGATGTGTACCTGGATGCAGCGTTCGACGTTGCCAAAGGTTTGCCGAGGAATTGGCAGGGTGAGAGCCCCGGGCTGTTGGAGGAGTAGGAGAAAGGGTGGCGACGGGTGGGTGGAATGGAGTCAAGTTTCCCTCTGGGAGAAAATGAAACTAAAAGAAAATTGAGAACCACCTGTGCCAGGCAGGAGATGGAAGCAGGCGAATCCAAGGAAGGAGCGCGAATTTTACTGTACTTGCACCGTGTTCTGATTACACTCACTTGCTTGGTGCCTGCGGAGAGTCTCGCACCACTACTTGGCCGCTGAGCCCTTGTGAGCACGGGGAGATGAGTGTGCTCACTCCCAATTTGTGAGATGATGTCCCTGTAAGGACTCCATCTACCTCCATCTTGCTCAATAGGGCCAGAGAGGGGAAGCTCATCGTATGGATTAATATTTTGAGCAGTTGCTTGTAATAACGGGTTGGGTATGGCTCTAGCATGTAGCCACGCTTCGTAATTCCAGCACGTACTACGCATAGTCTGGTATGTTCAGCTTGTCTCGAGATGTGTCGTTTGGCATAGAATCCACATGGACACATACACACCCGCGCCTAGGGCATCTGATTATAAGGATCCAAGCGCGTGCCCAGACTTCCGGCGCGTCATTGCCATGTACCCCAGCTGGATCCACAAGGACGATGCGGCCGAGCTCACCAAGAGATAGGCCGGCATGAGTGGTGCCTCCTTCGTCAAGAAATGGAACCCCAGCGAGATACCTTTTTACCGCCGCCGGGCTCGGGTGATGAACCACAGTGGCGAAGAAGATGGAGTTCTCGATATCGCAGATGCCGGAGACGTTTTCGGGAGTGTAGAGGTTGCTCACTCAGGAAGAGAACAGACACAACATATTGTTGGATCAAGCAACGAGCTGCATCGGGTGGAGAATGATGCAGTCCCAATGACGCTCCAGCGTGCGATGTCCCTCTCCGGCCACGCGACCTGGCGACCGTCGTACTCCTTGGCACCCTTGGGCAGGATGCGGCCCTCTTACTTTGTTTTTCGGGTCATGGGAAACAGCGAGGCGGCGCCCTCTTTGATTCAGTGTTTTTCTTGTTTTGTTTTCCCATCTTCTGCTGGGTCTCGAATGTTTGGGAGGATCGTCCGGCGGCGTAATTTCTGTTCTTTGGCCTCCCCGTTGCCCACGACCTCCGGCACTTTGACGATGGCTGCTCGGTGTGATTTCATCGTGGGCTCCCTGACAACTCACCCTGGATTCGTCCCATCACGTCTTCCCTTCGTTCAGACTCGTGAAATCTCTCTGGCCTCTCCTTCTCCTTCCACGTCACATCTTACTTCCTCCACTAAGCCCCTTCCAAGCACAGGTCCCAGTGCCCAATTGGCTCCTTCCATCATTGAGGCCTCTTCCTCAAGGTCCCGTGTCTAGGAAGTGTCCATGAGGCTTCTCTTGAGGCCCTTTAGTCGCAGCTCCTTCCTCGAAGTTCCGGGCCTGCTGGCCATGCCCTCGAGGCACTTTGCCTGGCCTCGTGCCTGGCGACCTGGTTGCTCTTTCCTCGCAGTCCTCTCCTCGCAGTCCTTTCCTCGAGTTCTTATGGCATGAGGCTCCAATACCACTTCCTTGAAATCCTGCGTCTACTACCCCCCTTCCTCGACAATTCTGAGGCCCCTTCCCCGCGGTCCCTTCTTCGGCCTCTGGGCCTGGCGGCCCCTTGGCCGCTTCCCCGAAGCAACTTTTTCAAGCTTCGTGCCTGGCGGTTATAGGCTCCTTCCTCGACGTCTCGCCTCACGGCACCTTCCTTGCGTCACTTTCCTTGGTGGCTCTAAGGCCACTTCGTCAAGGCACCTTCCTCGCAGCTATTCCCTGCCCTACCAATACAGGTAGTCGCACTTTCCATTCGCAATCTACCCTCGACGTGTGAGTTTGAAGGTTCAATCCATCCACGAGGCCCCCCATCTCCTTATATTCTCCCATCTCCCCATCCCCCATCATCTTCCATCGTCCATCTTTCATTCTCCATCAACCACCATCTTCCATCAACCACAGGCCAGCACAGTTGACCTGCTTTACCTCTTCATCCCGTCTTGCACGTTCAATCCCCATTCGCTTGTTCACAATGGCAACCATCCCCGGCACCATCTCGTCAGAGTCAGAGTCTGCCTCTGGCCTCTGCGCGTTGTCGGGCGTTAGTTGCCAGGCAACGCGCATGCCAGAGTCTGACTCTGGCTCGGACATCTGCGAGTCGTCCGCAGCAGAGTGGCAAGCTGCACAACCGGTCCCTATCGCTTCGGTGCCTCCCACCTCTGCCAGCCCGGCACCTCAATTACTGGACAGCGCTCCATCCGCCCAAGCACTGAGCTCACCCCATGTCGAGGTGAGTGTCCTCCCTGATCACAACGACATCCGCACGGCGAGGCTGACTTTTCCCAGAACGACGAACCTTCACAGCCCATTCCCGCGGCTCCTGGTTCTTCCCTTTTTGGCCTTGAATGGCCCGACTGCCTCCCTCCGCCTTACACCTACGTCCCTCTGCCAGTCACGGGTCCATCCCCTCACATTTACACGGGGTACATGCTGTTCCCGGTGCCTTGCCCGCTGCCATTTCCGGAAGTCCACCTTCAAGAGCCACCCACCCCTGGACGCGGTGCGCCATCTTCGTCAGACTCCTTTTCCGAGGGCCCGGCTTCTCAGTCTTCGACATCTTTCGACTACGCCCAGCCAGAGCCAGAGTCCCCTCCTCTCGGTCAACCCGCGTCACCTATTCTCGGCGAACCTGGCTTTTCACCTCTCCGTCGCAACTAGCAGCATTTCCCCCAAGTGGGCACCCTCCTCTGACCTCAGCATTTTCACGACCTGTTGCGGCACTTTACTTTATCATGTGTGTGTGGCTTTGGAGTTGGTGGCAACAAGGTCATGTATCTGAAGGGGTCCATGCCGACCCGTGCAGCTCGTTCGAAGGACATGTGCTTTAGTTTCAAGCAGGGGCCTTCGAGACATTCAATACAAACGCATTTGCCTCCATTCATGTACTCTCGGTGCTCTTTCATGCTGATGACGCAGCTGTAATGTGAGGTTCGGTGTGTGATGTCGCGGCGGCATCTGACGAGAATTTTTCAGGGCTCAAGGAGGACGGGACGGTTACCCGGGGTTGGTTTGGAAGATCTCGTCCGTCCTGTCTGGATCCAAGGCCTTGAGTTCCGATACCTTGCCTTCCCTGATATCCAGTGATACTCTCGGATGACACCTGTTAGCAGGCCTCGTCCATCCAATACACTGAAGAGACCCTGAACAGCCCCTCGCCCCGCCTGCCGTCCCACTCGGACATGCTGTCAATTGACGACGAGACGGTCCATCTCTCCGTCGAGTCCACGCAGAAGACTGCCGGTACCCCGCAAGCGGCTGTCAGGGATGTGTATGCATCTCTTCAGCCGTCACGATAAATCGCAGCATTGTCCAATTGGCCATTCCCGATACCCCAAAAAAGGTCGCGAAGACCAAATGAACGAAATCGGGCTCAGTCCGACGACCGCGAACCGAAATGGTGAAAAATGACTAGAACTCGGCCGTTAAATCGTTGATCACCGCGCCTATACTTTGTACAACATTGACGAGCCTGTCTCGTGCACCGAATCGGCGTTATGATAACTGTCGACGAGCGCCTTACCAGGATGAAGCTCCTATCGATACTAGATGGCGACGACAGCAGCACGAAGACGCCCATCCTAGCTGCCATCGACTTCGAAGCCCCCGAAGCTGTGTGTACCACAGGTCTATCCATTCTGTGTCTTGACTAAATTTCCAAGCAAATTCGCGAGATTTCCGAGATTGGTCTCGAATGCGTCCAGGGCGCACCGGCGCTGGTAGGTATGACGGCAGGGTGGTTTGCGGCAGGGAGCGTCGGAATGTCCTCCTGTATTCAGATTGTCTGATGACGGCTCAAAATGCATCAGGTTCAGCAAACTGAAACGGTACCCGGAGGCTGTTAGACGAGTTTGTTCCCTTGGAGTCCATGCCGTCGGCGTTCTGATGGCTGCCGTCCGGGTGCCTGTCGGGTGTCCCCTGAAAAGGGGGCGGGGCGAGCCCGGTGGCACCATCAGCCAGCCCGTCATTTGCCACCTGCCAACGACGTCAGCTGCCCCGAACCTCGACAGAACGACATGAAATGTTTCTGAACTCAGCGTCCCATGTGGCTGCATCACCTGCTCCACAACATACTCCGACCGTGGTGAGCGCAAAATGAAGAAGACACTCATCTTGTGCTTTATCCACGGCTTCAAGGTGAGTCCCTAGTCCTCCTCGCAAGCAGGTCGGGACGGGCGGGATTGACGGACCTACCCCGCGCAGGGCGGCGATGATACCTTTGGAGATGGGTATAAGTTCACCGACGACTTGCGCTCCGCCATAGAGCGCGATTTGCCCAAGATCAACGTCAAGGTCCTGGTGTATCCCAAGTATGAAACGAGAGGCGATTTGGGGAACTGCGTTTCCCGGTTTCGCGACTGGTACGTTGGCCCCTCATCCCTGGCAATCGTCAGTCGGCTTATCTATTCCAGGCTGCTAGAAAAGGTCATCGACATCGAGGTAGAGGCCGGCACCGCATCGCCAACAGTCGACCCGGGCGTCCACACTATTTTGATCGGCCATTCGATGGGTGGCATCGTCGCCGCCGAGACAGTCATCGGACTCACGTCAGAGAAGCCCATCTACTCGGAAGATGGCATCGAGAAGCAGGACGAGACACCCTCGACCTTTAACAGCCTCATGTTTCCCTACGTCCAGGGCGTTTTGGCTTTCGACACACCCTACCTGGGCATCTCCCCGGGCGTCGTGGCCCACGGCGCCGAAGGCCACTACACAGCCGCTTCGGCCGCCATGACACAGCTCAGCGGCCTGGGAACGGCGCTCTGGGGCGCAAACAAGCCCGCCTCACCAGGCCCCAAGGGCACGAACAAGCCTCCTGTAGCTGCTCTTCCGGCGCCAGCTCCAGCCAAGCAACAGGAGGCTGGTGGCGGGTGGGGCAAATGGGGCACCATCGCGGCCATCGCGGGCGGTGCGGCAGCGGTGGCGGCAGGAGGTGCGGCGGCGTACATGAACCGCGATCAGATCACGCAGGGCTTGTCATGGGCGACGTCACACCTCGAGTTCGTGGGGTGTCTGGCCAAGGGTGCGGAGCTCCAGAAGCGCGTGCAGTACATGGCCAAGCTCAACTCTGAGCTTGACGTGGGCTTCGCCAACCTCTACACGCGGCTCGGCCGCGGCGCGGGGTCCAAGGAGGTCAGCATGGTTGGCACGGTACTGGGGAAGGACCGCACGTTCTGCAACCTGCCACGGCGCGGGGGCGCGGCCGGGGTGTGGAAGGAGGCTATCAACGACGTGGCGACGGAGGAGACGTGGGCGCACATGAACATGTTTGAGCACAAGAACAACCCGGGCTACGCGAAGCTCATCGAGGATGCAAAGACGCTCGTTGTGGGGTGGACAAAGGGCCCGTGGTACGAGAGCAGCGCGACGCCGAGACCAGCTATCCGCCAAGCTGGGGAGCCGGAGGAGGTTGGTGCAGGGGAGAAGACGGGGGAGAGCCCGTGGGCGTGAGGATAAGGGAGATGACGGACTTCTATAATTCTAGTAGGTTTCTCGGAGAAGCAACAACGAAGATCTAGTTATTAGAGCCATGCCCCTAGGTGCATGCTGTTTGTACATGGGCCGGATTCTGGCTTATTTGGTCTTGGCGGCGCCGGTCTTCTCAGCCTTGAGGCTGCGCATGACCTTTGACCGCTGCTTCATCATGTACGTGTACAGAACGTAGGAGCCTGCGATTGTCAGTAGGGGTTCTGCCCTTCGAGTCTGGTCAAACGTACCGGGCACATAGATGGCCAGGATGATGTAGCTGATGTAGGGCGCATATTCGCCAAACATCTTGAGCGGGTCGGCGGCCATGTACACCATGGTGCACTCGCTGAGAATACCAATGGGGTAGAGGACGAAGAAGGTGTTGTAGCGCAGCCAGACGAGGGCCTTGGGCTGGAAGCCGCTGAGGTTGAGGGCGAAGTAGGAGTAGCGGATGACCTCGGTGACGCTCCAGGCGAGGAGCATGGAGGAGTAGACGGGGCTCTGTGCGAGCCAGGGGAAGGGGAAGACGATGCCCCAGACGAGAAGGAAGCGGCTCAGCACCTGCATGAGGGTGGTCATGAAGGGCGAGCGGACGATGCCTGGTGAGGAGCTGTTAGCTGGTGTTTTGGAGGGGGAGGGGGGGTAGGGCAATGGGGACGTACCAAAGAGCGAGTGCAGAATCTCCATTCCGGCAGCGGTCTGGGTCCAGCGCGTCCAGTCGGCCACGACGAGGGGCACGAAGGAGGGGCCGCGCGTGGTGAAGACGGCGACGGTGCGGCCGAGGACGACGAGCCAGGCAATGGCCGACACGGCATTGTAGAGAACGAGGTAGGCGTTCTTGACGGGAGAAGAGCGCTTCGGCGCCTTTGCCGGAGCAGCCGCAGTGTCTGCCATTTTGGAGAAGTGTCTGGAGGGCGGAATTGGGAGAGGTGAGCACTGTGAAGCTGCTGGCCTTCGTGATATTTTTTTGTTGAACTCGCCCAAATGCGACGCCCATGCAGGGAGATCTGGCGGGGTGATTAGTCAGCAGGACATGCCGAGGTTCGGTCATGTCGCTCGCTGTCTCCTGCCTCCTGCCTCCTGCGTCTGCCATCCAGCCACTTGCATCTCCTCTGACTCTGACACCTTCAACTCATCATCAACCGATTGACAGTCGAGCGACTCGCGGAGTTGCATTTCCGATCTTTTCTCAGATTGAGAATACATGACTAGCACCTTACCACAGCCGCGGGTGAGTGCATCGGCAATCGCGGCATTCTTGCCTTTGGCCACGTTCAGTTACCCTGCCCCTCCATCGCACTCGAAGCTTGAGCAAAATGCCGAACAAGGCCATGCCTCGTCATCACCACAGCCGGGCGGATGGCTTGAAAGGGTTTGTTTGCCTCGTTCTTCTAGCGCAACAGCCGGCGGTCAAGAGGGGCCGCAACCGCTGGTTCGCATGACCTCAGCCTTCACGGGTCACTATGCAGTATCACGGACATACACACAGTGGCAGCCGTCTCCCGGCCTGACTTCCCCGACACCAGTATCTTCCAGCGTGCCAACGTCCCATTATGCACTTTCCACGAATCACGCGCAGCAAAAGTGAGGCTACTGTGCAACCACCCTCCAGGGCCACCACAGAGGGACAGAGGGAAAAATGCCGGTGCCTGGTGAGAAAGTCGCACCGCACCCGCCCGCAATGCCGACGGAGGACCAAGGCCTCTGCATCCGATAATTTAGCTCGCACCCTTCCAGCCGTGGACCGCGTTGTGTTCGAGGTCGTCCCCCCTCTGTCACCAGGCACGCACGCGTCTGTCTACCACGACGAAACGCCGAGACGGGCCAGATCACCCAGCCGCCCGCCGCCATGCAACGCAAGCAGGGAGACACGGTAGACCTCAGCGTGGCAGCCGGGTTACAGCACCCAAACTTCGGATCTCCCACGTGCCCATGTGCGGGAGGATCCACGCCTGGAAATAGCACCGGACTTCCGGCTACGGGATTTCGTCTGAACGTTTTGAGGTCGGCCCCTGACGCGAAGCGTCAACAAGACTACGCTCGGGCGTATCCCCCGCGTTTCCAGACTGCTGGCGTGCTCTCCGCAGATGCATCGAGCACGGACGGGCCTGCTTAAAGCATGCTGATGAGGCTCTGGATGCTGGACTGCAGCGCAGGTCCGGGAGCATCATGCAGTCTGGAAGCTGCCTCAAACGAGCCGCAGGTACTCTTGGCGCTGGAAGAGCATCGGGAGCAATTCCGTTTGGGCCAGAGGTCGGCGCAGGGACGATGCTCTGCAGAGGCGAGGCAATTGAGACGGCAGTCCTGCTGTGTCTCGGGGGTCTATTACACCCACCCGCGATACGTGCGGCTTATACCCTCCGATGCTGGCCACTCCAGGCAGCTGTTTTCCACCAGGCCGGGAGAAGACACGGCTGTCAGTACCTGGCCTTTCCGCACTTCTCTCCCCGGCTGCGTGAAAGTGCTGGACTTGGCCAAACAAGGAGACTCTTGACGTCGCACAGGACGAGTGTCCTGCCATTGATTGGACCGGTCCGCACCCCAACTTTTCTATCCTCCCCCCCTGTTGACCTTCGGTCAGTCAAGTGACTTGTCCCCCCAATCACGCATCCTGCCCCCTCACCCTCTGGGAGCGCCCCCTCTGCGCCGCGAGGCTGTTGCAACATACCCAGCAAAAGGCAATCTTCGGTGAAGGCAGGCAACGGCTGGTTGCCTCGTGGTCCGCGGATGGAATGGTCCGCGAAGACCCCAAATCTTGGTGGTGAGGCCACGAGGGGGGGGTTGTCTTCACAAAACGAGGCGACTCGCAAGGCGAAAAGGCTAATGCGGACTTGACCCCCCTCCAGCCTCTCAAGTGTGGTCTCCTTGTCGGCTGCAGTCAAGAAGTGCCCTTGGCCGGAGGGTGTACTGCTGTCTGTCATGGTGTTCGTCGCGTCGGTGAGAAAGTGCCACTTTAGACTCACCCGATATCAGGGTCGACGAGATCGAGTCAAGGCATGGGCTTCATGGGCAGACAATGTCCTTATTAAATCAGGACTCTGCCCCCTGTCCCCAGAGCGTCCCTCTCTCTTCCACGCCATATGCCCTCCTTCACACACGTGCGCTACATCCATGGTCATGCCTCCCACCCCTTACCATCCGCACCCCGGGCAACAACACGAACCAACGCACGAGACATCACGACACCAACTCGCCCTTTCCCCGCAGGCCTCCCTCTCTCCCCAGGCTTCTCTGCTCTACTAGTTCCCTAAAAAGAGACCACCCGCCTCACTTTGGTTTCGATTACCCGGTCATTCGGAGCCAAGCGCGGATCCGACCATCTTTTTTCATCCCAAGTGTGGTCTCGTTCGACGCCAGTCGGATAACCGTTTCACACCGTGCCCCGGACTCTGTTACTGTACCTACTTTTGACAAGGCGGCCCGCCCACGCTACATAAGATAAGTACGGAGAAGCGGCACGTCCGCGGAACGAAACTCTCGATGGCCATCGATCCCTTGGCTACCCGAGGCGTCTTTACTCTGAACGACAGCTCGGCGAATCAGTCGGCACCCAGAGCGCCTCAGCCTAAACCGCCCCCTCCGCCGCCGCCTCTTCTCAACCCGGGACAGGCCCCTTTCCAGGGACAGGCGCCTCCACCTGCGAAGCAGCAGCAAAATAAACCCGCTGCGGTTGTGCAGCAACAGCAACAGCAACAGAAGCAGCAACAACAGAAGCAGCAGCAACAGCAGCGACAGCAGGTTCCCATGATGGACCAGACCCAGGTTCGCACCCAGGCACAGCCCAGAGCCACCATTGACCTCAGCGCCTTTCAGCAGCAGCCTCAGATGGACTGGGGCTTGAACCAGTCTATGGGTGTCTCTGATTTCCGCACAGAGCACATGTCAGAGGAAGAGGCCAGAGAGCAACTTTCAGAATACGCCATCTACCGCCTCGAGAAGAGGAGGGACGACGACCGCATCGGCTCGGATCGAGGCGGCTCCGCCTGGGAGTTTGCCAGGACAATCGAGGTCCGGGACCTGTCCAAGGAAGATGCGAGCGCCTTCATCCGCCAGCGCGACGAGACGGGCAGGTCCGTCGTGGAGGAAAAGGCATCATTCCCCCTCCCACTGCAGGACCTGATCGAGCGCACGCATGTCTCCTTGAGCAAGGCGGAGACTGAGCCCGCCGTCTTCCACTGGGTCCTCGCAGACCTCTACAGCGTGAAGCAGAAAATCGACAGACATGCCGCCGGATACCACGGGTCACGGTCCAGCTACTACGGCGATGCCAAGCAGTACAACTCGTCGCGGCGGTCTAAGCACGCCCGCGCAGGGGGCTCAAAGTCGAAGAAGGAGAGGGTCTCTGTGACCATGTTCTTCAAGAGAGTGCCTCGGCCATCCGTCAGCGCCCTCGGGATCCTGGAGCAGCAACGATTCCACGCCGCCTCGATACAGAAGCGGAATTTCACCGCGCAGCAGATGCAGGATAATGAGTTGAACGAGCAGCTGAAGCTCGCTCAGCAGCAGTCCGCCCAGCGAACATTCGAGGCCCAGCAGCGTATGCGTGCCATCGAGGCGAGCATCCAGCAGCAGCAGCAGCAACAGGAGAATCAACAGAAACTGCAGCAGAAGCTTTTCGAGCAGCAATTCCTGCAGCAGCAGCAGCATGTCCTGGCTTTGCAGCAGCAGGCCCAGCATGCTGACCAGAACAGGGCTCGACTGATGCAGGGTCAGGGAGGGCCTCAGGTGCATCAGCAAAACATGCCCCAGGGGATGGGACGTGGTGCAGGAAAACCTCCAGTACCGCCGCCGCCCCCCGCCCAGGCCCGAGGAAACATTCCTCCAACCGTCCCGCCGCCGCCAAAGGTGCGCAACGCTCAGCAAGCGCCGCCGCCGCCGCAGCAGCAGAAGCCCGCCAAGGGACAGACCCGCCAGCAGGCCACTCGGCCACGGGCATACAGCGGAAGTGCTGAGCCGGAATCACCCAGAAGCTCCAGGGAGTCTTTCGGGTCCGAGGACGATGAGTCCTACTGCGCCACCGCCGACACGCCCCTCTCCTCCCAAGCAAGCGACACTCCACGATCCCGTCGCGGCCGAGCGAGAAGCCGCAGCCGGAGCCGGAGCCGGGATCGGCGCCATGCGCGCTGCAAGTCTCACAACGAAGACACCGGGTACGGGTTTGAGCCGGTACGGAGAATGTCGCGACATGACCAGCACTACCTGGAGAACCAGGCGCCCGCGCGCGGGATGCTGCGGGGCCGCGAGATGTTCTCCCCAGAGCCTACGGTCAGTCTGCATCAGCTAGAGTCCATCAAGCAAGAGGCCTACGATGCAGGGATTCGGGCCGTGACCCGAGCGGACCGGTCTGTCGAGGACATGATCTACCGTCAGCGGACAGCAGCGCCACCGCCGCAGGTCATCCAGCGACAGCACAGCGTGCGTGTGGTGGCGCCGCCGAGGATGATCGAGGATGAGTTCGAGTTTGGGCGGCTCCGAATCGATGAGGATTTGGCATATGAGCGGCGAAGGATGGAGGAGGATTATGAGAGGAGGCGCCAAGATGCGGATTACGAGAGGAGGCGGCAGGAGGCCGAGTATGAGCGCAGGCGGTACGATGCGCCGGAGGGGAACTACTACCCGTTGGAGAGCCCCAGGCGGGAGGTTGATGAGCGCGACTTTATGAGGACGCGGGACTGGGTTTCGGGCGAGTACGAGAATCCCTTTTTGCCCTTTGACGGGAGTCGACGGGGGTCTTATGGGGGACGGGGTCGTTGAAGGTCCAAATGGAGGATAGATGCATTCCTAACATGGCAATCCAAATGACTCGATGCAATTAATTCAATCGTAAAGGTCCATTGTTTCAATGTTGGGAATGCCGTGGTGTTGATGGTGAAGTCCAGGGTACAGTGTGGGAGATGATTATTTGCCGTTTGAAGCTGCGCGATTTGCACTGTAGACCCCGCGATTGTACCACGCTGTGATAGGCTAGCGGCCAAGTGCCGGTCAGGCAGGCAGTACCCGCTGGGCACGTTCCAAATCACGCGCCTCGACGCGACCCGACGTGCCAAAGTTGGTGAAACTTTCCCATGGTGTTCGTCAATCGAGTCGAGCCATCACCCCTCCCGCCGTCACCCACCATCCGCAAGATACCCAAGTACCCGACGCTCTCTACATCGACATACACCGCCTCTGCCAGCTCTATTTCCTTTCTTTTATGTCTGCTGCCTGTTTTGGAGCCGCGCCTTCCAACCGCCTGCTCGCTGGGCGAGCCCGACGACACTTCCTCAACCGACCACCCCTCCATGTGCCTTCCATTACACAACAACACTCAAGTCTAGCAACGGCAATGCTGGGCCGGGCCAATAAGGACTTTGAGTCCAAGCCCCCGCCACCACAGCGGAATGGGTTGGCCAAGCATCTCTTTCCTTCAAGCAGTCCAGTCCCCCAGAACGCCAGTATAATCGACTCCTTCAAGCGACCCAGTCAACCGCAAGCGCCGGCTGCGCCGCTCCCACCATCACATCCAACCTTGACGAGTTTTGCCAAACCACAAACCAATTCTCAGAGGACCTCTGCAATGGCCTCCCTATACTCCTCATCCACCTCCTTCCGGGACGAGCCCCTGAATGTATCTGCCACCGCCGCTGTCCAGTCCAGTGGCTCTGTCTGGTTCAACGAGGACGACTTCAGCGACGACGACACTCTTGACTTTCAACAGCCGACGGCGCTGCCGAAACTTACCAAACCACCACCCCCAGCACCTCCGACTGCTTTTGGGAACACACACAATCTCCCCTCCTCCAGCCAAGCCCAAGCCATACCGTGGTCTTCATCACCGGCATCACACATGACGCACCCTCTGTCACGCCCTTCTACCTCTATTTCGAGAACTCTCTCGAACAACAGCTCGCTCAAACGGGAGAACGGATTCGAGACGCCGCAACCGCCCGCGAAGAAGCGCTCCCTCCCCAAAGGCTGGAAGGATGACCCCATCAACGTGGACGAAGATGACGACGACGTTGTGGCCCATGACCGCAAGCTCAGCCGGCATGACTCTCTTCCCTGGAACACCACCGCTAGCGCCGTCAAAGCCCAGAAGAAGCAGTTGAAGAGCCAGGGCAAGAGACCAGAGGATGGCGACGCGAGGGCATACATGGAGGAGGTCATCACAGCGCACCACACTATAACCCCGAAGGAGAAGACGCTCAGCCCGGAACAGCTGAGGATTCTGGACATGGTCGTTAACAAGGGCAAGAGCGTCTTTTTCACCGGCCCTGCCGGCACGGGCAAGTCTTTCCTGATGGGGGCCATCATTGCCGCGTTCAAGAAGAAGTTTTCCAAGTCCCCGGAATCCCTCGCTGTGACGGCGTCAACCGGTCTCGCCGCCTGCAACATTGGCGGTATCACGCTGCACAGCTTCTCGGGTATTGGTCTCGGCAAGGAGGAGGTGCCGCATCTGGTGAAGAAGATCCGCCGCAACCCCAAAGCCAAGAACAGGTGGCTGAAGACCAAGGTGCTCATCATTGACGAGATCTCCATGGTGGACGGCGATCTGTTTGACAAGCTGTCGGCCGTCGGACGTCAGATGCGCAACAATGGGCTAGCGTGGGGAGGAATCCAGCTCGTCATCACGGGCGACTTTTTCCAGCTGCCGCCCGTGCCAGACACCGAGAAGAAGAAGGAGGCAACCTTTGCCTTTGACGCCAAAACATGGGGCACCTCGATCGACCACACCATCGGCCTGACCCAGGTGTTCCGTCAGAAAGACCCAGGCAAGTCGTGCTCTCCCCTGATGCCACCCAAGCTCTTCGCTAACAGATGCAGTCTTTGCAAACATGCTCAACGAGATGCGTGTGGGCCGAATCAGCGACCAGACAGTGGCGGCCTTCAAGGCAATGTCCAGGCCGCTACCGACCGACGACCCGGTGGGCACCACGGAACTTTTCTCAACGAGGTACGAAGTCGAGACTGCAAACAATACGCGTCTCCGAGGGCTGCAGGGCAAGTCAATGAGGTTCGAAGCTCTCGACGCCGGCACCGTCCCTGAGCAACAGAGAGAGAGGCTTCTGGCGAACATGATGGCGCCCAAGGCCTTGGAACTCAAGGTGGGCGCGCAGGTCATGTTGGTCAAGAACATGGACGACACGCTCGTCAACGGGTCCGTCGGAAAGGTCAAAGGTTTCTCGACAGAAGAGGTGTTTGAGATCAAGGGCAACATGCGATATGACGACGACGACGCCATGGGCAACAACGCCAAGATCAGAAGTCGTATCCAGGCCTTCACCAAGGAGTACGAGCAAGCCAAGCGGGGCGCCATGGAGTACCCCGTGGTTGAGTTTGCGGCCACCGACGACACTTTCCGAACGATTCTCTGCGTGCCGGAAGAGTGGAAGGTCGAGCTCCCTACGGGCGAGGTGCAGGCCTCCCGGACGCAGGTCCCTCTCATCCTGGCATGGGCGCTCTCGATCCACAAGGCGCAAGGCCAGACGCTGGAGAGAGTCAAGGTAGACCTCGGCAAGGCTTTCGAAAAGGGACAGGCATACGTCGCCCTCAGTCGTGCCACCACCCAGCAGGGACTGCAGGTGCTGCGGTTTGAGAAGCACAGAGTCATGGCTCACCCACGGGTCGTCCAGTTTTACGACCAGCTCTCCACCATTGACCAGGCCGACACGAAGAAGTCTGTCTCGGTAGCCTCCTTTGCGTTCGCAAAGCCCAAGTTCCGACAGGAGGCCAGTAGTATGGCGGCATACGTCCAGAGGAAGAAGGCGTCGGTTGAAGTGGACAGTGACGAGGAGCAGGCCATGATGCATGCATATGGATAGGGACAGGGATAGAGGTCAGGACAACGGCCCAGGACAGGCTATCGGTAGGATGGAACATGGTGTTTTGCATGGGCGGGCGTTTCAGGCAAGCCAGGAGGGTTGGCTTTGGTGTTGGTCGGTATATCCAGAGGTAGATGCATGACATGTCGCCCCAGACATATTCTGGCAGGCCGGACATGTGTGCGTTAAGAATTGTTGATAACAAAGAGGTCATGGATGCAAGGCGACACAGGGTGATTGTTGATGAAAGGGTCTTTGGGACATCCCAAGGACAGTGATAGCAGGGATGAATCATCATTTGGCATGTCAATATGTGGCAGGTCATTCTGCGTCTCTGTCGTGTGATGTCTTACCTCGCTGGACTCGGGCAACACAGCACCAAAATTAGCTGCGGCTGTGATGTGACGGACGCCCTTGGGGCACAGCACCGGGTCCCCCGTCCGTCTAATTGTGGATCGTGCCGACGCACTGGTCTCGGTGCGGTGCAGTGCAACCAACAACGCACGGAACACACAGGAACGCTGCGCCCGTTATCGATAAGAAAAAAGAACGAGCGAAGTGGCAGGAGGCAGGAGGGAGGTCACTCTTTCGTGGGGGGGAGCTCTGACCTGACCTCCCGTCCATCGTTCACCTTCGCCTTCTGCCCGCCGACGATCTTCCTACCTTGCCTGCGACGCTGCTCTCCCATCGTCAATCGAGATCTCTTCGGTTTCCCCCACGACCAAACGAGCGAGACGTTTCCCTGGATATTGCCTCCCACCTCCTGCAGAGCCTCAGCTCCCCGTCCTGCCTTCGTCGACATCGCCCAATCACTGCACGCCCTTGCCGCCCCCCCCAGACGGGTCTGCGCATAACCCTGCGGCCGAAAACCACCCTTCTTCATTGGTGGTGCAGCACCGGACGTCAAGATGGACTTCATCGGCCTGCAGATGATGGTGACGCTGCGGAACCCTTCGGGCGTCCAGCTCAAGGGCACCGTCAGCGAGGTCACCCCTGGGGCGAGACTTGTGTTGAGCAATGGTATGCCTCCTTCTGTTAAGGACATGATTTTTGGCCACGTGCTAACCTGGCGATGCAGTCTTCCATCTAGGCACCGACAAGTGGATTCCACGCCTCACACTCGAGCCGGGCAATATCGCGGACGTTGCGGAGTATAAGGAGCAGGGTCCCCCGACTACCTTTGCCGCCCCGGCCATGCCTCCTGCTGCCGCTCCTGCTCCTGTTCCTGTTGCCCAACCGCCACAGTCTGCATTTGTCGACCCGGCCATTCTGAGCCTGGGCAAGAGACCTACCCCGGTGGTGTCGCGGACCAGCAGCGCGGCTCGGGTGCATACGATCCCGTCTCACCCTGTGGAACTGCCCGGACTTCAGCCCGTTGCTCAACCCGTTCCGCAACATGCTCCCCAGTCTGGCCCTCAACCCGGTCAGCCCGGGGTACTCCCGATGGGCTCCGTCACAGGCGCGCCCAGGACTGAAACTCCGACAAGCATCCTCGCCAGCAACATCCAGGAGCTGCATGTGGATGAAGACTCCCCCAGCGCGCACAAGGCACCCACTGCGCCTATCAACCCCGAAACCCCTACCACGGCGACTAAGAAGCGCAACCGGAAATCGAAGCAGCAGCGGGCTTCGAAAATCGGCCTGCAGGAAGAACCCATCTTTGAAGGTTCTCCCTCGCAGTCGGGTCAGGGCGGCCGTGGCAAGGGCTGGAGACAGACGCCGATCCTGCAGAGTACCGCCTCGTTCCAACCGTTCAAGGCTCTCAAGCAATCGGCCAAAAAGGGCACCCTGGATAATGGCTGGGCGTCCGAAGATGTCACCGAGGAGATGGGCGAGTTTGATTTTGAGGGCGGCCTGGCCAAGTTCGACAAGCGCTCCATCTTCGACCAGATGCAAAAGGACGACAAGGTCAGCGAGGCTGATCGCCTCGTGGGCCACAACCGGTTGGCTAAGCCCGGCACGGCCGGCGGCAAGAACCTGCATCACACGGAGAACGTGCTCGACCGGCCCCCGACCATTCCCAAGACGGCTCATGATTTCTGGAACAGCGAGGCTGACGATGCCATCAACGGCGGCGAGCGGCTTAGCGGGCGCGACGTCAGGAGCGCCCAGAGCATGCGCCGCACGGATAGTAAGCCCGGCGCCTCGAAACGGTCACAGTCCCGCAAGGCGAGCGCGTCGGGTATGCAGCCCATCACCAGGACGCACTCGGCACAAGGCCACCAGCCGGGCTTCTATCTACAGCCGTCCGGGATCCGCGCCGAACCGGTCTCTGCGCTGCAGATGCTCAACCTGGAGAACATTGCAGCCAACGAGATTGGTCTGAGCGAGGACGTCATGGCGGAAAACGCGGGCCGCGGCATTGCCCAGGTCGTGCTCATGGCTCTGAAGGACCCTGCTATCCAGGTCCGGCTCGGAAGAGGAGGCGCCAACCACCAGACAACGTCGTCCACCGCACCTACCGTGGTCATCCTTGCGGGCAACAACAAGTCGGGCGTCCGCGCTGTGGCTGCCGCTCGCCACCTCCGCAACAAGGGCGTGCAGCTGCTCGTCTGCGTTGTTGGTATTGAGCGGGAGCGCGACCTGCTGGAAGACATGCGACAGCAGATTCGCGTGTTCAAGAACCTGGGCGGCCGCGTGTACACCAAGATTGACCTCTTCGACCACCTGCGCAAGGCCTCTCATACGTCATCCCTCGCCTCTTCAGTAACGCTCATCGTCGATGCGCTACTCGGTCTCGCCATCTCATTCGAGGAACTGCGGACGGGCGATCAAACGACCGTCTACGAACTGATCGAGTGGGCCAACCGCAACGAGGCCTTCACCCTGGCCGTCGACGTGCCTACCGGCATCGACCCTTCGACGGGCAAGGTCAGCATCATAGACGGAGGCCGGCTGTACGTCAAACCGCGGTACATTGTGGCCATGGGTGCACCCAAGCGCGGTCTCCTCGAGGCCATGGCGCCGCCGCTTGACGACGGGCTCGAAAACGGGGCACACAGCAGCCCCCTGGCAGAGGATGACGACTGGAAGCTGTTCATTGCCGACATTGGCCTCGGCGCGGCCGTGTGGAAAAAGGCAGGCACCAAGCTGCGTCGGGGCATCGACTTTGACGACCAGTGGGTGCTGGAGATGCGGTATCGAGGCGGAGAGACGGAGGACGATGCAGATTATTGAGACATGACAGCGGGCGGGCCAGTTTTACTTGCGTTTTCCCCCCATCAAGTTTCTTTCGAGGCCGGCGTGCCCGGAGCGGATTTTTCCTTAGTTTTCGTTTCTTGCATGCGGCGGCGTCCGGATATTGATATGAAAAGCGCTCATCGCAGAGAGGGTGGAGGTAGAAAATGATGCGGCTGAGGGAGGCATGCTGCGTCACTCAGGCCTCTGCACACAACATGATATCAACTTGACTTTCCCGCTCCCTCAGACCCTGTAAACTGAGTGATCTTATGTTTGGCCCTGTAGGTGTCTTGAGCCATGCTAAGCATACTTGATACGTCGACGCCGGTACGCCATTTTGGGATCTCATGGCTTAACACACTCCAACAAACTTACGAAGCCGACATCAAGTACATACCCCAAAAGCGTAGTATCAGTGCGTTCATTGTATCGTACTGAAGTCGACAATCACATCGGAGGCTGTCTGATTGAATCTATTTGTGTCCTCCGGCTACAACCATCCAGACATTACGAGCTGCGGGTCAAAGGCTCGCCTTGGGCGATCTTGGCAGCGCCGTACTTCTCCAGACGAATGGCCTGGATGGCGATGAAGCCGCTCGTGTCCTCGGGGCTGAAGCCCTCCAGCGTATCCATGCTGGCCTGCTCCTCGCTGTACAGGTTGCTCTCAGGGGCGGACCTGGAAAGAACGTGGGCGGCTCCCTTGTACACCATCATGTTGACGGTGCCGTGGACGTTCTTCTGGCTGAACTGGATAGTGTTCTCTGTGTGGTTGTTAGTAAAAGACTCGGACCGCGTGTACCTCCGCCGAGGTCAGGTGGCTAGTACTTACCGAGCAATTCACGCTCAGGAGAGAAGTACATGCCTTGATCCATGTTAGCGAACGCTTCCAACAGCGAGAGAGGGAAACAAACCGTTGTAGAGGCACTGTGACCACTGATCTCCGATGTAGTGCATTCTGGTCATGCGAAGTCAGTATTCTTTGCTCATAAGCTGTTAGGAGTCATCGGGAGTATTTCTTGCGAGCAATGCCACGTGGTTACCGCATGGACCGCGTGGGACAACTCGCGAGACAAACTCCTGACACAGCAGAGGGGGTAAACGACTCGCGGGGAACAGTACATCTGCCTAACTTTCGAGTCCAGGGTCATTCCCTCGATGTCGACATGGCCGAGCCTGAGGCATGTAAGAGCAGGAGAGTCGTAGGCTCCACGGCTCTTCAGGCCGATGAAGCGGGACTCGACGATGTCGATCCTGCCAACGCCGTTGGCGCCGGCGATGTCGTTGAGGGCCTTGAAGAGCTCAAGAGAGCCAGTCACAGTCTCGCCACCCTCAACCTGGAGCTTGACGGGAACACCCGCGCGGTACTCGACAGAGAACTTGGTGGGCACATCGGGGGCGTCGAGGGGGTCTGGATGATGATTAGTTGATACTCCATGGAGGTTTTGGTGCTGCGAATTTCCGCGGAATCCAGATATGGGGCATTCCACGAGTAGATACTGGAGAAAGTAACGTACCAACAGTGCGAGTCCAGACGTTCTTGGGTGCTGGCAAATCCGGCTTTTCAAGGATTCCGGATTCATAACTACAGTGAGCCAGGTTGTCTGAGGGTTGTTAGCACTTATACAGCAAGGGGGGGATGATTCACGAACCGTCCTGACTCCAAGGCGCCTTCGGCGTTGAAGACACGGGGATGCCATTCTCGGCGGCGAACTTGAGGAGATCCTGACGGCCCCTGTGACTGTGTTAGAACTCTTCAGCAACAAGTCGATAAGAGCGAGGCGTACGCGAAGCGGTTGAAGAAGGCGGGAATCCTCCAAGGGGCGATGACGGAGAGGCTCTGGGTCTTGGTTAGAAACTTTGCCACGGAAGCTTGAGCTCAGGTCCGGTACATACTGGATCACACGCCTTCCAAGCCAGCTCAAACCTCACTTGGCTGTGACGCATTAGTTTCTGTTGCTGTCATCTGAATCATGCCGAGAAGACGTACTCGTTCTACCAGTTGTTAGTACGGACCAAGAGTGACAGAGAAGATGTACGTACGCCCTTGCCAGTGCAGCCGTGGCTGAGAATCTTGCAGTTGTACTTGTGGGCAGCCCGAACTTGAGCGCGGGCAATGACGGGACGAGCCAGACTGGTTCCAAGGAGGTATCTAGCAGATAGGTCAGCTCAGCTGGCTCTTGTTGCTCACGACGTTGTGGCACACACCGGTCCTCGTAGATGGCATTGCCTGTTGATGTGTGTCAGTGTTGCTCCTACACCGCCAAGCAATGCGTGGGAACAGCAAGACTTACACTGGATAGCGGGCCAGATGAGCTCGTCGACAAACTCCTGCTGGAGGTTATCGATGATCATGCGCTCGGCACCAAGGGCGAGAGCCTTCTTCTCGACCTCGGCCCAGTCCTCCTTCTGGCCGACATCGGCAAGGAAGCACTGAAAGTGGTGAGTGTAAGTCGTTAAGCGGTGTGCACGTGAAGACTCACGACGACGGTGTAGCCCTACAAAAGATCATGTTAGCATGCCAATTGACTCTGTTCAAGATCGAAATAGCTCCTTTACCTCAAGAATAAGCCATTTGAGGATTGTGGAGGTATCCAGGCCTGTAGGGCGTCAGCAATTGGGTCGCGTGGGCCGGCGGTGTGTCGGTCGGTCAAGTATCGGATGGAGGGGTTCGTACCGCCGGAGTAGGCGCTGTGGAAGTAAATTATTAGCTTCGCCTGGCAGTTACGGACTCTGTGATCATCTTACAGACAGACGCGCTTGTCGGCAGACATATTGACGGATTGGTAGCAAGCTATGTCGTTGTTGAACAGAGCAAGTGAATCTTGGAGGGGTAGCGGGGAGAAATATTCTGTGTCATGCTCCCCGCCTTTTGTTGAGTTGCGAGTAGAGTCATACAGTGCCTCGCACGTTTCCAATTGGGGCGCAATCAGCCCAGAAATGTTTGTGTCGCACGGCGACGCCGCGATCGGCGTAGCGCCTGATAAGAAAATCGCGGCTTCAAGGAGTTTGACGGGGCGTTTTCACGATATGCTTGGAGTGAGGCTTGCTCACATCTCGCCAATGTCATGCAAACTGCCTACCTACGGGCGCTACGTTCCCGGGGTTGAGGGAAGCATTGACAGGGCATGGTACATGGAGATGTATCGGGCGCCTGATTTCACTTGAATTAGCACATGTGTAAGTCATTTGTGTAAATCATTTCCATCAGTCAAGTACCTATGATTGAGGAAAAGGCGGTGTTGGATTGAACGCAATATAAACCATCCAATCGCACCTTCCTACACCATTGCATCGTCAAAACTCGGCACTTTGGCCGAGTGGTTAAGGCGTTGGCCTGCTATCTAACCCGTAGCGGAGAAAGCCAATGGGTTCGCCCGCGAGTGTTCGAATCACTCAGGTGTCGTCTTNTGGCCGAGTGGTTAAGGCGTTGGCCTGCTATCTAACCCGTAGCGGAGAAAGCCAATGGGTTCGCCCGCGAGTGTTCGAATCACTCAGGTGTCGTCTTGTTTTTTGCCCTGTTCCTATTGGCCAGCCACGCCTCCAGTCCAGACTGGCCCATTCATTCGTCACGATTGGTCAGTCACTCAGTGCGTCGGTGAGGTTCGGTGGCCAGCGTCCGTTTGCGTGGCCACCTGGTGCCTGCGGCGAGCCTGGGCATGCCAGGTTAGTGGGTGGAAGGCATTGGAAGCTTCTCCCCTCGCCTGAATCAGAGAGCTGTGGCCACCGGGGGCAACTCAGCTTGTGCTTATGTAACTGCCCGAGCGCCCGTATCATCCTTGTTCCGGCCCTGGTTATGATCTCATTGGCCCGCTCCCCCAGGCCACGACCGCCTGCGTGTGCCTGTTGCTGCCGCGCCGTACCTGCCCGCCGTACCTAGACTGGGCCTCCTGGCGTCGGACCTGCCTCATCACTCTTGACAGCTCTCCCATACCTTCCTTCCCATCCAACAACAGCCTAACCCTCCGCCTTCCTTCCCCTTCCAACCCACCGGCATCTACAAGCTTCCACGCTCACCGGGAAGTTGCCGCACTACAAAGCTTTTTCTTGCGCGTGAGAGATTCTGGGAAATCCATCTCTCCCACACAACCCGCACGCAAGCATCCCAGCGACCGCTTTCGATTCCCCAAGATCCCTTCGTCAACCACCCGCTACATCCTTCCATCCAGCACACAGACGCCATGGCGGACCAGCCGGAGAAGAAGAAGCAGGTGAACCTGCAGTAAGTGGCCCCGAGAGCGCTCAGATCCCGAAAGTCGTATCATGTCTGACATTTGTTTGTTCCAGGGACAACTCGGGCGCCGACCACAAGGACGTTCGTACTTTCCCGCGCCTCCAACGACCTCGGAATCCCGACAATACTGACTACCCATCACAGCAAGATGACACTGCCACCGCCATCCTGAAGAAGAAGAAGAAGCCCAACCAGCTCATGTACGTCACCCGCCTCCCTCCCTCAGCACCAGACACACCGACTGACAAATCCCCAGGGTTACCGATGCCGTCAACGATGACAACTCCATCATCGCCCTCTCCGAGAACACCATGGAGGCCCTCCAGCTCTTCCGTGGCGATACCGTCCTCGTCCGCGGCAAGAAGAGAAAGGACACCGTCCTGATCGTCCTCGCCGACGAGGAGCTCGATGACGGCAGCGCTCGCATCAACCGAGTGGTGCGCCACAACCTCCGTGTCAAGCACGGCGACATGATCACCATCCACCCCTGCCCTGACATCAAATACGTATGATTCCCCCATCTTCTCCCCGCTTACGTGCTGTTTACTGACCCGCCTCTCCTACAGGCCAAGCGCATTGCCGTTCTGCCCATCGCCGACACCGTCGAGGGCATCACCGGCTCCCTGTTTGACGTCTTCCTTGCTCCCTACTTCAGGGAAGCCTACAGGCCCGTGCGCCAGGGCGATTTGTTCATCGTCCGCGGCGGCATGAGACAAGTTGAGTTCAAGGTCGTCGAGGTCGATCCCCCGGAGTACGGCATCGTCGCCCAAGATACCGTCATCCACTGCGAGGGCGAGCCCATCCAGCGCGAGGAGGAGGAGAACAACCTGAACGAGGTCGGCTACGACGACATTGGTGGCTGCAGGAAGCAGATGGCCCAGATCCGCGAGATGGTCGAGCTTCCCCTCCGCCACCCTCAGCTCTTCAAGTCCATCGGTATCAAGCCGCCCCGCGGTGTCCTACTCTACGGTCCCCCTGGTACCGGTAAGACGCTGATGGCTCGCGCCGTCGCCAACGAGACTGGCGCCTTCTTCTTCCTCATCAACGGTCCCGAGATCATGTCCAAGATGGCCGGCGAGTCCGAGTCCAACCTGCGCAAGGCCTTTGAGGAGGCCGAGAAGAACTCTCCCGCCATTATCTTTATCGACGAGATCGACTCCATCGCCCCCAAGCGTGACAAGACCAACGGCGAGGTCGAGCGTCGCGTCGTCTCCCAGCTCCTGACCCTCATGGACGGCATGAAGGCCCGGTCCAACGTGGTCGTCATGGCTGCCACCAACCGTCCCAACTCGATCGACCCCGCCCTGCGTCGTTTCGGTCGCTTCGATCGTGAGGTCGACATTGGCGTTCCCGACCCAACTGGCCGTCTCGAGATCCTGCAGATCCACACCAAGAACATGAAGCTTGGTGACGATGTCGACCTGGAGCAGATCGCTGCCGAGACCCACGGTTACGTCGGTTCCGATGTCGCCGCCCTCTGCTCCGAGGCTGCTATGCAGCAGATTCGCGAGAAGATGGACCTCATCGACCTCGATGAGGACACCATCGACGCCGAGGTCCTCGACTCCCTCGGTGTCACCATGGAGAACTTCCGCTTCGCCCTCGGCGTCTCCAACCCCTCGGCTCTCCGCGAGGTCGCCGTTGTCGAGGTGCCCAACGTCCGCTGGGAGGATATCGGTGGTCTTGAGTCCGTCAAGCAGGACCTCAGGGAGAGCGTCCAGTACCCCGTCGACCACCCCGAGAAGTTCCTCAAGTTCGGCATGTCCCCGTCCCGCGGTGTTCTGTTCTACGGACCCCCCGGTACCGGTAAGACAATGTTGGCCAAGGCTGTCGCCAACGAGTGCGCCGCCAACTTCATTTCCGTCAAGGGCCCCGAGCTTCTCAGCATGTGGTTCGGTGAGTCGGAGAGCAACATCCGCGACATCTTCGACAAGGCTCGCGCCGCTGCCCCTTGCGTCGTCTTCCTGGACGAGCTTGACTCTATTGCCAAGGCTCGTGGCGGCTCTGTCGGCGATGCCGGCGGTGCCTCAGACCGTGTCGTCAACCAGCTCCTTACTGGTAAGTTGTACGATATCTGGCTGGTTTGATCACATGCTAACACCCTCACAGAGATGGACGGCATGACCTCCAAGAAGAACGTCTTCGTCATTGGCGCCACCAACAGGCCTGAGCAGCTTGACCCTGCCCTGTGCCGTCCCGGTCGTCTGGACTCGCTCATCTACGTGCCCCTCCCCGACGAGCTCGGCCGTCTGAGCATCCTGAGCGCCCAGCTGCGCAAGACCCCCATGGGCCCCGACGTGGACCTCAAGGATATCGCTACCCGCACCAACGGCTTCTCCGGTGCCGATCTGGGCTTCATCGCCCAGCGCGCCGTCAAGCTCGCCATCAAGGAGTCCATCACCTTCGATATCGAGCGCACCAAGGCTCGCGAGGCCGCCGGCGAGGAGGCTATGGACGAGGACGCCGAGGACCCCGTTCCCGAGCTGACCAAGCGACACTTTGAGGAGGCCATGCAGATGGCCAGGAGGTCCGTATCGGACGTCGAGATCCGCCGCTACGAGGCCTTTGCTCAGCAGATGAAGAGCGCCGGCCCCGCGGCCGTGCAGAGCTTCGGCGACGCCGGCAACGATGACGATCTGTACGACTCGTAGGCGCGGAGAGGGGACCCTCGGTGTATTCTAGTATTTCCTTCCAGAGTCTACTTCACGGCAGCATCACGCAACAGAGACCTGGGCTGGTTTGGCGGTCGAGTTTGCACTTCTGACCGGGGCCCGGGGGGGTGGAACAGGGAGTTGATAGACTGATAGACAGGTAGTCAGTCGATTACGTTAAATATGCTCGGGCGTGCAATGGATTAATGTGATGAGTGACTTTTTTAAAAGCAACCCTGTGGGGTTTTCATGCTGCAAATACTGATTGACGCCAAAACACCCCTGGATAGACCCTCTACGGATGGGGCTATCTGTTACTGGTCATGAAGCCAGACCTGGTCCATCCTGAATAATGACAGCAAAAGCAAAAGAAAGTTCAGCAAGACGGGATGGTACGCCGCGTGGGGCCTTGGCCAGGTGTTTTGGCACTTGGCTCTGCGTAGTGGCCCTTGGTTCCGTCGGCTGATGAGGCCGGAGGCAGCATCGCCGAGGAGAGCGGAGAGGGATGCCCGGGGGTAGTGGCGAGGCGAGGCGAGGCGAGGCGAGGCNGGTGGCGGAGCCGTCGGATCGTACCGCCAGAAGCTAGAGAGGTATTGGCGGTGGCAGACGGGCCGGTGGTGGGGAGGTAGTGTATCGAGGGTATTCGGAGGTGAGCGAGAGATGGTTGAGTATTGGTGTATAGTGGGCCTGGTCTTGGCGGAAGAAGCCTCTGTCGGGGATGGGGTATGGGTGACTCGACGGCGGAGGTTTTAGATGGAGGTACAGAGTCGAATGTAGAAGCTTGTTGGTGTGTTTGTCCGCTTCTTATGGCCCGGTAGTGTCATGGCGGTATTGGTAGACGGAATGGGCCGGGCAGGCTCAGCTGGGACCCGTGTCTTCAATCTCGCAGACCGAGTCGAGGCTGTCGCGGACGACCTTGAGCATATCGTCGACGACGCCGGAGGGCATGGCGAGGGCGGGCTTTGGGTCTGATGAGGCACCGTTCGTGGCCTTTGCGCCGTTTGTCTTTGCGTGGTTGGCGGCGCGGGTTTGGGTGTCGTTGCGGACGTCTTCGAGAACGCGGGCGAGGAGGGCGGAAAAGGTGGTGACTTCGCCGGAGCGGAGGAGGTCGAGGGCGTGGGCTTGAACGAGGGTCGGCCAGTCGCCCTTGTTGGCGTGGAGGGAGTGGAGGAGGACTTCTTGGATTCTGGGGGAGGTAGTGTTAGCTTGGAGGGGAGGAGGGGGGGTATCTAGGTGGCTTCTCTTACTTTTGGACGTGGCCGTCTTTCAGTAGGTGCGCGTTGATTTGGGATCGTAGGTCGGGGTCGAGGGTTGCGGCCGAGTGGTTTGCCGCTGATGGCGGGACCTTGACTGGTGTTGACGACATGGTCGTAGATGTGTGTGTGGGAGGGAGGAGGGGGGTAGGGTAGTGGTGTTTAGCTGCGTTGCAGCGCTGGCTTAGGGATGTGGTGATGGTGTCGGCAGAGGCACCATTGAACAGGTCTGGCGGTCGGGGGGGAGGTGCTCGATCTTGTTGGTAATATCTGGGGTCGACAGGCTAACGGATGAGGCTGGGGGTTGTCGCGAAGCTTGAGGCAGGGTTTCCCTGTCTAGACTCTGGTCAACGGGAGGGTGGGCGAAGGTGAAGAGAGACGGGCAGACTGACATGTGCAGCTGTTATGGATCTGGTAAAGACGCCGTCCTTGGAATGTGATGGACGAGCGAACAGGCAGCTCAGCTTGCGTTGTTCGAAACGAAGATCACGGTCGGCTGGTCGGTCGGTCGGGTTGAGTGGCGAGGCTGACGGACGCGGAAAGATGGGGAAAGCTAGGCCCTGTTTTTTTCGGGTGCTGGCGAACTGAAGCGCGCGAGGCTGAGGGCGGGCCGACAATGGCTATTCGCTGCCGGCCATTCTTAGTGTTGTCGGATTTGCCTCGAGTCGGACGGCGTCCCGAAAGGGAAGGCGGCACGTGGGGTTTTCTTAGGTATTGTGCAGACTACAATGCAACATTCAACAGCATCTTAATTCATTTAATACAATAATTGGAATACTTCCATCATGTAACCTCTCATACTGTAAGTTTTCTGCCTGCGTCTCTTCCCGAGAGTCTGTCTGACAAACGCAGGTGCCATGGATGGGCCTCCCAGGTCACATGACGAACCAGCTGACTTCCCTCAGCTGTCTGCTCAGTGTCCATCCTTTCAACACAGGCCGCTCACCGGCTCGCATGGAATCACTGCCCGATATCTCCCCCGGCCGCTCAACCGCCTACCCATCCCCTTGCTCGTCCTCCCGGTCCCAGCCAAAGGTCGGCCCACGAGTCGACCCCCGGGCAAAAACCACCCTGTCAACCCCAGGCCACACCGGCTCTCATGCACCGACGAGGGGACCCCGGGGCCTTGCGCGACTCGGCGCGGTACCTGACGCCCAAGTACCTTTCTCTCTCGACGTCGACTGGTCTCTCTTCTCTTCTCATCCCAAGATCGCCATCGTTGTCGACCTAGGGTGCAAGGTGTCCCCCCTCCCCTGCTCGGCACCGTGGCATGGCACCTGTCACACGGCTCTCGTTCTCGGCCCGTGCCTGGGAAACGCCTCCCCTTCCACTTTGCCCCCCTCGCCACGGGTCCTCCCGCAGATGAGAAGGGCGGATGACAACTGATCTGGCCAGGCCTTTTCGACGACGATCCCTCTGGATGTCAATGTCCATGTCTTTGGCTGACCGCGATCGCCAGGGAGGATTAGGAGGGGGTGGACGCGGGGCGTCGAATCCCCGTGGCTTCATGTCTCCAGTCTCCAGACGTAGTGGCCAGCCGAGATATCGCAGGTTACGCTTCCCTCGCTTGCTGGAACCACGTCGCAGGATGCGATACGCCCGTTCGTCTGCGTTGATGGTCCCGACGGAAGGCACTTATATTCCCCGGCCGACAAACTCCATGTGTTGACAGCTTATTCGGTCGGAACAAGACCCGGGCGCACCCCCCATCCCTTGCCGAGCTGCGGCAAGACGCCCTCGAACCGAGCTCCAGCTGCCAGAGCCAGAGAGTCAGGAGAGACATGACGGGATTGCCCGCGAGAAAGCAAACTCCGGTGTCGCTTGTGCGTGCCCGCCCATGGTACAAGGACATTGGAAGGTAAGGTAAGGTACTTGGTACTTTACACAAGTAATACCGTGCTGGGCGTTGACCGCTGTCACGCCGAGCCCCTGCTCCCCCACCGGCGACGTCGGCGGATAAGCACGTTCGCTCACTCACCGCTCACCGCCACCATGGCACTCCGGGGGAGAGGGGAGATCACCAACCACCCCCTTCCTCCCCCAGGAGCAAGCAAGCACACCACACCGGCTTTACCCTTTGCTCATCGCTGTACAGAGTATGTACGCATGTATGCCAATCACGGATAAAGTGTCTCGAGTCCTTCCCGGTATCTACCGGTGGTCATTGTGCGTCCGTCTGTCTGTCTGCCCTTGCCCTGCAGCCGCCCTTGTACACCGGTATGGACGTGCGTTGCCCACCCCCTTGCCCCCCTGGCGAATCTCCCTCGCTTGACCCTGTTGCAGGGCCCCAGCAGCCGGTCGAGGGCGCACAAGCACAAGGGGGGGCAAGGGCAAGAACCCCGCGCCAGACTGGCGGAAACTTGGCGGGAGCTTTTGCTCTGGGGAAACTTTGGAGAGCGCGAGTAAGTATCCTCGATGTGAGGTCGTACCGACACAAGCACATGGCCAAGCCGGTGTGGCCTCTGCTAGTCGCGAGCGGCCACTACCCGGCCCGGGCCTAATGTCGCATGCCTTTTGCCCGCGGGCTGCCGAGACATGAGACGGCCCCGGGGCCCCTTGCTGCAAGATATCCATCCTCCATGGTGGCTTTCTACACCGATTGATAACAGCAGACACGCAGGCCATGACGAGTCATTGACTGAATACCCGCTCTCCGGGGGAGACATCCGCTGCTTCCCCCATACCCCGGCCCGTGCTGAAGGCCGCAGCGTTGGCGTCTTGGTCGAAGCATCAGGTGGCCAGCCATTTTTTGCTCGAGGATGAAGCCACCCGTCGGTCTCCTGCCGGCAGAGGCTCTCTTCGACGTCACTTGACAGCCAAGAGCCGTCCGACCGACCCGGCAGGCGGCGGCATTGCTTCTTCCTATTATTCGATGGTCATTTTTTAGCGTTTTCGCCAAAAGGTTCCAGTACACGGCACTCGAATTATCCCTTACTCATCCCAGACATGCTTATTGGAAGATCGACCTCTCGCTTGGGTGCGTGCCGTGTGCTTATTCGGAGCGATGAGACGGCAGATGGTGCCCGCCACGGCCCGGGGACCACGTCCCGTCCATACCTTGACTCCATAACAGTGTAGTCACATGGGCGCCACAGCCGGCCGACCCGGCGACTCGGATCCCGGCCGTGACACATTCTGGAAGAAAAGGGCGACACACCCTGTTGATGCGTGATGACGCACCAGGCCTCGAGTACAATGGTCTGGAGGATACGATGCGGGGGAGAGGAAAGTTTCTCGCGAGAGTCTGTCTGTGGAACGACGGCCATGTTTCTGTGTTGCTCTGTAGAGATTGGGCCCAGCAGAGCGGGACACCGCATCTGGTCTCGAGGAGGAGAGAGTGGGAGGAGAAGAGCGTACAGAGAGTACAGCCCATGGGTCGTCGTCGCCGTCACACAAGTGAGATGGCACGGCTGATAGATCTTGGGTCGCAACTCGGGAGACACCTGCCGTGAGTCCAACAGGCGGGAAATCATGACAGCAATAAAAAAGGCGGAAAACACCGCACAACGCTGTGGCTGCCCGTTTGCCGGCCGGCAGTGAGCCACATATTCCATCCTGAACAGTGCTCTCGACGAGTGAAGTCGGAGATATGAGGCTCAGCTCGGCCGGCGGTGAAGAGCGATAACACGGGGGAGGTCCCAAGAGGGGGGGCCCAAAGGAGGGGCGGCCCAGAAAAAAGCAAATACCAAGACCGCATCCGTGATTCGAGATGCATCACGAGCGGGGACACCACCCCGGTCGTGCAGCAAAAAAGACCCATCTAGACCGTTCGGCTTCTTTTCCCCCACGAGGACAGCGTTTTGGGGTTGGTTTCTTCTTGCAGAGTCCCCATCCGACAAGACGCGGAAATCAAGGCAAGTGTGCATGGAGGCTTGCATGCGCGTGAGGTGGGATGACGTTCCCGACAGGCGGGGGGACATTCTAAAGAGGGGCGGGTAGGCCAAGGGGATGGGACCCCGGACGAGGGAGGGCGACGGCGCCGGCGGGGAAGTTGGCTTTCGGGAGCCGGTGTGCTTGAGTGGTGAAATGGTGATGGAGGAGGGGCCGAGTCCTGCGGCTTGAGCCGTCACGTCACGGCCTGACACCTCCATCACCGACCTAGCGGTGACGGAACGGGAAACCTGCCTCTCCCGTTCCGTCTCCCTCCCCCCTTTCTGTCTGGGGATGTGTCAGCCGGCCGGGCCATACGAGAGGTTGAGGAGCGGGCCGATGAGGTGCGTGGCCGGAGACGGCACGGGGGTCAGGCCGGGCTGCTGCGTTGGCTGCGGTCATGCTCGGCGGTTGCCCACGGGGAAAGACATGATACGGCCCCGGGGACCTGGTGGCTGGTTGAGGGATACATGGCGTGGCTCGTCTTGGGCAGGCATGCAGCCAGGTGGCTTGGTGATGATTTGGAGGTATGGCTGGGCAGGCATCTTGGCATTTCGGGTGGTGGTGGTCGGATAAGGTTTGACAGGAGACTGCTTGATAAGTGTCAGCGGATGCATGTATCAAGGAAGTCTGGCAGGAGGAATACAGTCCGATGAGGGCCTTGCAGCGGAGAGTGTATCCTGTTTGCCCAAGTTGGAAAGCCGCTGAGACGGGTGCTGCATAGCATCAAGCAGGATGCGTGTGACGGGGTGATTGTTGTGTTTGCTGTGGTCAAGCAGGAATCAGGCAAGCACCTCCAGTTTCCTTATCAAGTGCCCAGCGCCTTGTTGTTCCCCGTCATTGTCTGCAGACTCTTTCGTCCGGGTGTGCGCGGACTATGCACGCATCCCCTTGATTGCCCGGCTCATCGGCTCGAAGAAGCTTCTGGTTATATTGCAGTCAAGTGCCGTGGTCCAGTCTCCAAGGGGCTAAGTAAGGCAAGATGTGTGTGCTTCTAGAGCGTCTTTCGAGGTCTTCCGTCGTGCCCTGCCATGTCTCCTGAAGTGCCTGAAATGGACTGGCCCGCGGGAAGGACGAGGAAGGCGCATCTCATGTTGGCGGAGCATCGGTGACCTCGATCTGCACCGGCACTGGCCATAATGTCAGGTACCCGTTGCTGCTACTGCTGCTGGCGGGGCCGCTTATGTCGTCGCCCCTATCGTGGGCCAAGCCCAAGTGCCTGCCTGCCTTCCGGCATTTTCTCCAAGGACCCAACCCAACTTCAACCTCACCTCGTGTTGAACTTTGATCTGGACCGTGTCCATCAGCCTCAGCCACCACACAGTTGCATCGAAATGCACCACTGCATCAACACCTTCAGGTACCCGGAGCTGGACGCAGCACCCGGCTGCCTGCTGCTTCCCTCCGTTGCATGGCCGACCACACCACCACGCAGAGTCTGACCTCAAGCACTTGCTCTGACAGGCCAAAACACTTTGGCGATGCCGGGCCGCCGACGTCACGCCCGCCGGCAGGCCAATATTCCCGCAGGATGCCGGTGAGTTGGTGATTGGTGCTGGTGCTGACCCAATCTAGGGCAGGGCAGGTCAGGTCAGGTCTCAGGGTTTTCCGGGCAGGCAGCAGGCAAGCATGGTATAGCAACGCAACCTCCATGCCAGACAGACGCAGCCACAGAAGGACTGACAACCAACAGGCTCCGTAGAAAGCCGATCCATCGACAGCATCTCTCTCCCATTTCCAATAAGCGCCGGGAACAACGTCAGCTCCCATCCATCATCTGCTCACCACTTGGTAGCCCAACCCAGCCCAGCTCAGCTCAGCTCAGCTCCTGCACCCTGACAGAACGAGGTACCGTCATCCGCATGGTGGTGTCGTGCTCATCCCCCCAAAAAGGCCCAAATAGACAAGAGGGGCAATCGGATCGCCCTCGTTGCATGATGCCGATTCGCCCTCGAGATCGCTGGAGGAGGGGTACCCGGCCCCGGCAGGTGGGTGTATCGTCTGTAAGTTGCTCGTCCTCGTACCGTACCGCTGCCCCCGGGCCTCGCTGACCCCTGCCAGCAGCCTTCTGTTCCGAGCAAGGGGTGGCACACGCACAAAGTGAGCACACACACACCATCTCCCACCCTGGCCCGACCTGACTTGGCCTGGTCGTCCCACCAGATCGACAACTGGCGCCCTCGGCGCCACGGCGCTCCAGGTGGCCCCATGCCCAGGAGGCCACGCGGTGGTCCGGAGGGTTGCACAGCAGACCGCACGACATGAATTCTCCAGAGAGAGGATGGCTTGCAAACCACATACCGCATCATCGCTTGACGATGAGATGCGTCTCGACCCAACATGATCGTGCTCTCGCCGCTGGGCAGGAGGGGAAGGAGGCAAGCCCTGGCATCTGTTGGCCCTCCTGGCCCTGCTGTGCCCGGCTTATCAGGATGCCTGACCTTCGCTTCCGTGCACGCACACTGGACGTTGGGACGTTGGCGCATCTCGAAAGCCAAAAGACCAGCTTACCCGGTCGTCATCGCCCTCCCTGCTACTTGCTTGGTTTGGTGTGGGCAAGACGTGGTGTGCCCGGTGCTGCGTGGTGGTGTGGGAGTGGAGCAGAGTGACTTCACGCTGCGCTGCCCGGCCGGCCCAGACAGCCAGAGTACGATCCCCCCCTCGCCCAGCTTTGCCCCGGGTAGCCGGTCGGTCTTTTTTTTTATTTTGTGGATGTCGCTGATGCGCGGTACCTACTTGTCAAGTGGCAGCGAGGTGCATGATGCAGGTCTCGGATGCAGCGCGCGTCGAGGAGGGCCGGAGCCTAGGCGGTGAGATGAGAAAGATGAGAGGTCCGGCCCCAGGGACGGAGCCGTTTCGCTGGGGTGCAGTGCAGCTGGAGTTCCGACGAGTCGCTTGTCACACATTGACAAGTGACGGAGGTTGAACCGAGTCCATCGACGACCCCGAGAGAGATGCTTTTTCTGCCTCGGGGGCTTTGTCTCATCAGCGTGTGCTTGCTGCACGACGGCCACAGCGGGTCTCAGCGGCTGGCAGCCGGTCACTTGTCACCTTGCTGGGTGTCTTCGACCAGACCGGCCTGCGAAGGATCGGAATGCGACATGGCCATCCGTCGTCGTTGGCTGGAGGCTCCGAGGAGGTACTGTAGGGTGAAGCTTTCCCTTTCTTTTCTCCCTCGCTCTGCTTTCCTTCATTTGTCGAGTCTTCGTGTCCTTGCAGGGGGTGTTGTCATCAGGCCAGTCGAGTGCCGAGGTCGATGTCATCTGAGTTGCTGCCGAGTGCTTGTCGTCCAGAGCGACTGGCCACTTATCAAAGCGTATCTGTTGTCGGACCAAGCGGTTTCTGACCGGCTCCCTGCATCTGGCATCTCTGTCTACCTGGTAGACGAGGGAGGCCAAGGGGAGGCCGTGTTTGCTGCAGGTCGCCTTTGCCTTTGTCCCTGATCTTTCCTCGCTGTGGGCAGCCTATCAACACGGGATGCCGCTGTCGACTGTGCAGTATCACGGGGAGGCGTACCCAAGGGGACATACTCTGCCCGAGGTCGAGGTCGAGATCGAGATCGACACCGTTGTGTCCACTGATATCGGGCAGACCGCTATTGTTGACAAAAAGGACTTCTGCCAGCAGGCAATCTGACAGAATCGGCAGGGCGGTCTGTTTCGCATGTCGGAAAAGGAAAGGAGAGAAGCAGGGAAGCCGTTGCGACGAACCGCAGAAGAAATGACACCTACCACACGGGCGGCGGACAAAGCTTGCCTCAACAACCATGGAGGACCGCCCTGCAGGCACGAAGATGCACTGCACTGCACGGGTGTTGAAGGACTTGTCTGTCTGCACGCGTGACAGACTCGTGACCTGCCTGCTGGCCCATGCCCGAGCTTCCAGGTTGTGTTCGGCAGGCAGGCATGGATGGAGATGGACGTCAGTACCCTGCCAACCACGACCGAACATGGAAGGAAAGCACATGGACCAAGCCCGCCAGACGACAAGGGAAGCTGCCTTGGACTTCCCCAAGGAACTCATTTCACCTCATACCGATACAGCCCAGGCCGACCAGCCCAGGGAAAGGACCCTGAAAGAGGCAAGAGACAACGGAAGATGCTCGGGGTATGAAAACGTGGGAGAGCAGTGACGCTTTGCCACTTTGGGAGGCCCCCAAGGCCCCCTCCTTGGCCCGGCCTTGTCCTTGTCCTGCCCGAGATGCTCCAGGTGGTCCGTTCACCCCTGGCCGGCGGGCGTGGAGCTGGCTGCCCGGTGCCCGGTTGGAATGGTCCACTGCCAGTGCGTGCCTGCCCTGTCTTTTGGCCCCCAGGCGCCCCTCCACGCCCGCCAAGGGCCCAAGGGTGGTGGGACCAGAGGTTCTGGACTGACGAGCGTCAGGGGCTGGTTGCCAGTGGTGCCTCCCCTAGGTACCGTTGCACAGCGAGCCGGGCGGCGCCAGCAGGGTACCTGACCTGACCTGACCACCCGCTGCAAGGTACGCTAGGCGTTGAGGCCGAAGACGCCCTGCCTCGCCTCCGCCAGGAACTTGGAGGACCTCAGGACAAGACCAGCACCCCGCAATGGAATCTGGAATGTCGGCCCCGGGGACCCCTCGCTTCTCGTACCAGGAGGAGCAGGAGGCAACTGTTGTCGTGTGTTGTTGTCGTCGCCATCGCCACAGCCACAGACTGGACCCTGAGCTGGGGCTGGGGCTGGGGCTTGGACTTGGACAGCTGATGGCCACGTCTGCATACCGAACCGGAGCGAGAGGCCTCATCTGGCGTATGCCGGGACACGGAGCAAGGAGTCAGGCGTCTTCTGCATCTCCATGTGTTGGGACGCGAATCAAGAAGGGACGGGACGGGATTGACAGTTTCCATGTGATTCGGATCATCTTCCGTTGTATGGTCGGTCGGTGGACGGAAACACTCGGGCCTGAGCTGAACCTGGGATCGACTCGACCCGACTCACACTTGAATCGAATCGACTCCGGACGAGGCCTAGACTCGGCGCCGGTGCTTGTCTGCACGTACGGCCTGTATCAGGCTTGCCGCCACGTCCGTCCGTCCACGCAGCGCGGTACGGGAGGGAGGGAGAGACAGAGGGAGAAAGTCCACGTCGACGGGTGACGGGTCGGTCCCACACTTCACACGCCAGAACCGTTCGTGTTTCCTGGCCGTCACACAAGGCGTGCCGGCGCATTCATGGATGTCGATAGCCGCCGACTCGAGTCCACTCGTGCGTGGGACGGACGTGGACCTGGACATGGACCTGGGACCCCGACATGTCTGGTCTGGCATCACTGCCTCCCTTCGAGACCCCGTCGGCCGCCGATCGATTCAGGCATTGAGTGCATCGTATTGTATCGTGCCGCGTCGGTGCCATCCAACAAGTCAAAGCATGCATCCGGGATGAGATGGGATAGGATGGATGACTGGAAGGACGGGGTCCCACATGTGGTGTGTGTGACTGGTCCCCTGCAGGAGCCGAGTCTGGAAGGGCAGGGCAGCAGCCAACCCAACGGCCCGGAGACGGGGACGACGACGACTTCCCACACCTCCCCTACCTTACCTCCCCGGCCGGCTTGGCCTGGGCTGAAGTGAAGTGCCGTCCGAGTATCGCGAGCTTGCATGGCGTGGCAAGCAGGCATGGCTGGCATGGCATTGAAGTGTCAATACTCGTACCTGCGCCTTGCCTCCCAATGCATTATCTTGGGTGGCCTGGTCTTTTACAAAATGCCTCGAGCCCCGGGTGAGACATCCGAGGCCTACAGACATTGATACACCAAGTTGAAGAAAGCATCAGAAGGAGGAGGATCAGGGCCCCAGCACCAGCAACAGGTGAGTGTAATATGGTGCCTTCCCTCCTTCCTCCTGGCTGCCTGTTTGCGTGCCTTCCTCCCCCCCACGATAATCGACCCCTGGTGCTGACAAAAAATCACCCCTCCAGCTTCTAAAAACACCATCTCCCAACAGCCCCAATCACAAACCACCAATACAATCCTGCGACCCTCCCCCCCTTCCCCGTTTTCGGCTCGATCAAGCGCGAGCCGTTACCCACACTATTGCCTGCTGCTGCTCCTCTGTTCTGTTCTAGAGCCGGGGCCTGCTCGTTCCGCCGCGCTTCGACGCGCAACCACCTACTACTTGCTGCACCCAAGCGCGGCTGTTGCATCAGGTCGTCCGTCCTGTGACGGCAGCTCGACCCCTTTCATTCATCATCGAGTCCGGGCCAGAAATACACGGGGACAAGAGATCGATCCAAGCAAGCGTCTGGGCGAATCGTCCGCCCGCCGCCCACTGGCACGCACCGCGGCACATGTACCTGGGAGGCACGCACGCACCACTAGCAAAGTAAGTACCTTTTTGCTTGTACCTTTTCCTTGGAATCCCCTACTCGTACAACATGCCCAGAATCCCCACCTCGTCGTCCTCCCGTCGGCCACGGCAACGTCTCGCCTGTCCTGGACCACCTGTCATCCATCTATCCATCGGCTTTGCTTCCAGTGTCCATCACTCCTCCGCAAAACCTTGGCAATATTGACGCCCTTCTTTAGCAAAAACCGCACTGCTGACGAACCCATCCTCAGCTCTCACCAGGATCACCCTCCTCACCTCGTGCCCTCCCGAGTCACGAACAGAGTCATTAGCACCCACGCTCTTGCGCTCCTCGGCCTTCTCTACCTCCCTCTCGGCTGGCTCACCACTACGAGTACGAGTACTCTCGAGTCCAGTCTTCGTCCTCAGTCCTGCTGGTGGCGTCCGTCTTCCAGCACGCCCCCTTGCCACTTTGAAAGTCACCAGACCCCACCACCGGAGCCCACACGCCCACAATCTTGTACCGGGGTTGTTCAGGTTCCGTGAGCCTGTGAGAGCG
>JACAFV010000136.1:105839-138666 GCA_014635975.1 Plectosphaerella sp. P0831 | reverse complement strand
GGGCTGGTGGGTGGGCGGGCAAAGACGGGCGGCCGGGCGGACGGTAGGCTCGAGAGAGTCGAAAAGGCCGTGGCGTGGCCCAGGGGACAGTCAAGTCGAGTCAAGCACTGGGAGCGGACCAGGGTCCTATTTCGGGACGGGGGTGTCCAAGTCCAGGTCGTCCATCCAGTGCCTGGGCTGATTGATGGGCAGGAGAGGGGGGTGGGGGGGCGTGCGGTGCAGTTGGGAGGTGGTTCAGTGGGTTTTGCCCTGTCGAGGACGAGGTTCAGGGGACGTGCGTTGTTTCCGAGCAGTTCGAGACCTCTGAGGATGCGACGGGCCGACCTATCGGTGCATGCCCGTCTTTTCTCTACCGACATGCTGGACCTCGGTCGCCTCCATTCCGGGATTCATACTGAATTGATTTTTCTTTTGGTTCTATGATGGCGATTGAATTGACTGAAGCAAGATGGACGACGACGACCGAATTGGGGACCTCGTTTAACTCGCGCATGGGCGATGAGAGACTGGCGTAATTGCGCCCGGGCGGTGTTGTTGGTGCGGCACTCGGCACGCAGTTGGAGGGAGGATACAACACGCACGGTGTGCACAGTGTTGAGGCTGAGGGAGTTAACTGTGAGCCGACACCAGCGCAGCCGACTCGACTCGGTCCACGGCACAGAGCAGTTTGTGAGATAAACTTGAAGCTCGGTAAGCATAAAATGGTCTCCCGTCTTGAAGGTTCTCGCAAGTATCAATTGAAAACGGCAGATAGAGGGGATGCATGATTGTCTGCCGTACGAGCCGATGCAGCAGCAGCAGCAGCAGCAGCAAAAGTCCTGGGGCACCGTGTTTGCGCCATCCAGTGCAGCAGGTGGCGAGACGAAACCTGCTGATCATCAGGTGAAGGATGGAATGCCACCACACAGACAGACGGAAGTTGCTGCAGGTAGCGATCAACACGCTCAAGCCGGGGGACAGGATGGACCGACCAACAACGAGGCCTTCGACCATTACCCCGGGTTTGGACTTGCCTTTCAAAAGGCGAGGACATACTGCAACACGGCCGGAAGATGGCCATCCCATCAAGAACTCGAAGACGCCGGACTGACAGGCTCAGCTGAAACAGCTGCGAGGCGAGACCAGGCCATGCCTGACCAATCCAGCCCGACCCAGCCGGGCGATCAGGCACAGACCAACTCGACAACCAAAAGGCCTCAAGAATTACCACTGAACTTTCATGAGAAGCTCATCAGCCCTAAGAGAACCCAGAAAATGCAGCAATTCCCAACTGCGATCACAATTCAACCAGACGGATGATGATCTCAATCAGGCCAACCAGGGTGTCTCCATCGGCGTATATTGCGGCCACTCATATCCGGCGTCTTCTCCACACAGTACGTCTAGTCTCGTTCAGGTGAGCCGGCTGACGGCTTCGGCGCTCCTCACAGGTCGGCACTGGGAAGCGGGGCTGACTAGCCCGCAAATGGAAGGTACAGCGCACAGTGTCTGCAGCGGTGGGACGAGTCAACCCCCCTTCATTATTCACAGTGTTGCTGGGCTAGTCCTGTACCGTATTGGTACGAACCTCCAACTTGAACAATGAAATCTGGCTTGCTCTGGAATCAATTTTCGAGGCCGCTTCCCCCAGCTGTTTTCCTGGCCTCGGGCCCGAAGGTTGGACCGGACTTGCCCGACACCAGTTCCAGCAGAGACCGGACGGCTTCTTTCTTCCCCCCTCTCCGCCTCCCCGAAGCTGAACTGCTGCCGGGCAAGCCACACTCGTTCAAACCGGCAAATAGGGCGCCTTGTCACCCGGCATTTAAACTTACATGTTGGGTAACTTCCCCCCGACATTTCTGAACATCACAACTTGCCTCTGTTGATATGTCGTCCTCATAAACGTGCCGACCGACCAGCCAAGCTGCCAACAAAATGCTTGCCTACAACGCTGTCCCGCCGTGTCACCCGGATGACGCGCAAAGACCCAGGAGTCTGGGGAACCGCGTCAAACTCTCACGATTGCCCGTCCGGCTTGGCACACGACGCACGACTCTTGGCAAAGCTTGTCGCCGGCGCCCGTGGGGCGGGCCAGACCTGGGCACTGAGCTGCAGTGGACAGTGCTCACTGCACGCCCCCCTGCGTGCGGTTTTTAGGGGAACTGGCATGCTGCAGGTGGGGACACGACAGGCTGGTGATCACTGATCGGCGATGGGCGCTCCTTTTCCAGGAGGACCCCCGATCGCTCACGCGGCACGCCTGGCGGCATTTCGAGTTCGGAAGGAGGCTCTCCTCGTGCTTCGGTTGATTAATTGCAGTGCATTCGCTTCACGACACCCGAGTCGCACGACGATAGAAGGCATATTAACCACCGCAACTGATGAACAGCATCGCTCCAGCAAGACAAGCAGCCAGGGCCCCGTCTTATTCGCTGACCTCCACAGGCCCTCTGATAGGTCACCGCAAGCTTCCAGTCCCAGACTTGCACTGCGGTGAAGAGAGGACGCGCAACCCCGGAACACCACGTTCCCACGGGCGCGACCGCATATACTGCGTCATTGTCGAACCATCCGTGCAGCCCCCAGCCAGCCCTGTATTCAACATTGCATTCTTTCCACAACCGAGGCAAACAACACAGCAAGCGTCGTCGAATCTGGCTTTTCTTCAGTATTGCTTCCCGAAAAGCCTCGCTTCCCGCGCTTCCAAGCCACCCGACCCAGACTCTAAAGAACGCCAGTGAAATAAGTCTATATTCTAGTTCCAACGCCTGAATGAGTCTATATAGTCCTAGTCGCTTTGGCGGACGTCCTCCGAGATGGACCGTCAACAATGCCACCAACCTAATACCACGAACATGGCATCGGGACAGACCGTCATGTCCCGTCTACCATTGCCTTGCTGTCACCATCTGAGAAACTGAACAAGAACCACCCTCAAACACCACGACTCTGCCCAAAACAGTCGCATACTCAGCCAGGTTGGCCAGACTGGATCCCGTGGCCGCTCAATCCAGTTAGCACACCATCCCTCGCCGCTCGCTTTGGGCCACCGGCATCTAGACCTCTGCATCTTCCCTGCTTTTTTTTCCCCCAAGAACGCATTTGTGCCGGCCGCGCCGCCGACTTGGCGATTGCGACGACTGGCAGAAACCACGCGCGATCGGTGATGGTGAACCCGTCGTGACATGCGCCCAGCAGTTCGTCTCTGCGGCAGAACATGCTTGAGCCCAGGTCTCCCTCCACTCACTCGTCCTTGTCAAACGCATCGTTGAGATACCCAACGAAGCTCTCTCGCATCCTCGCGACACTAAAATCGCCCACCCCCTCCAACCCGATACCGCCGCGGTTGAGGCCCACGAACGCCCGCCGCAGTCTCTGTAGCTGCGGAAGCCCGAGCCTTGTTCCTGGCAACTGCACCAAGAGCTCATCCCCGGTCGCCGAGGCGCCCGCCCCATCGCGCGGCACCCGCACAGCTTCGCCGCCGCCCGCTCCATCCTGCTGCGCGTCCAAGATCCGCCGGACGACATCCTGCGTCTCGCGGTCCAGCACGTACAGGTAATCTCCCCCGGCCTCGCGACCCCGCTGCACCGTTGCGCGGTTCGGCTTGACTGCTGTCCGGCCGTCGCCCGCGATAGCCTCCCACACGTCGTCAAACACCTTTCGCGTTTGCGCCTCGTCGTCATCCCACACCAGCGCAAAGAGGGGACTGTCCCAGCGCGTCATCGGGTTAGGCTCTTCATACCGGAACACGAGGTTGTCCCAGTTCTCCGGCTCATAAGGTTCCTCGGCGTCCGTCTCGGCGAGCGTCACCTCGGGCAGCTCCGAGGTCTCCTCTACTCTTTCGTCTGGCTCCGATAGCCCCTTTCTTTTCCGTAGTCTTGCCTCGTTGACTGCTTGTGCCCGCTGCTTGGAGATGCCAATCTGCAGCACGACGCTCGGCGTCCGTACCGCCTTGGCTTCGCAGTATAGCTGGTACCGCCAGCCCTTGATGTAGTTCATCCCGTCGAGGATGACAATGTCCTTATCGGTGAGGACACGCTTGACGGCGCCGTAGATGCTAGCGCGTGCATCCTTTTCCAGCGCGTTTGCGGAGCGCGCATGTGCTGGTAGGTTGGAGAGGTCGTAGACGGTACGGCAGATGGAGAGGGACTGGTCGGAGATGAGGTGGAGGCGGTGGGAGGGCGAGGGCGCCGTGGCCTTGGTATCGTCGGTCGGGGCACCGGCGGACGATGGCAACGGTGCTGCGATGCGCTCGGCGAGGTAGGAGTAGAGCTGGGCGGCACGAGTTGACTTACCCGACGTCGGGAGACCCGAGACGATGATGAGCTGTGCGCGGCGTCAGTGTCAGAGTCCCGGCGTTTCGTGAAGTTCTCCTCTCTACTTACAGGCATGGCGGCGAGTGAGGTCTGCAGAAGGCCCGAGGATCTGTTCTGGCAAAAAGTCTAATCTGGCTGGTGGTGACAAACACCTTGCGAACGGCAGAAATGTTAGTGGGGTTGCAGATCGCCAACCCCACCTGCCCAATCAAGCCACGGTGACATGTACGGCAAGATGACTTCAGATCAACAGCACGAACAGGTATAAGTCGGTCATTAGTCATTGGGGGGATAAGTCTAGGGATCTGATCTGATCTGATCTGATCTGATCTACTTCTCCCAAGTCGAGTTCCCATCACTCTAATTTCCCGGCATGCAAATCCTGCAGACAGTCGATGTATGCCAACATGCGCTCCCCGGAAAGCTCAATCGTCTCCTTGAGATACAGCTCGCGCCTGTTAGGTTGCGCATTGGCTGCTCTCCTGCCGCGCTTCTTGGGCCCCTCAGCTTTGGCCTTGCGCGCCTGAATTCCATTCTCCGCTGCCTCTCGCACGCCCTTGGTGGCGACGAGCTGGTCGGCGTCGACCAGCAGCAGCGCCGCCTCGTCGAGCAGGGCGACCCTTGCGTTGTCGTCGAGGTCATTCTTCTCGGCCGGCCAGGGAAGGTAGCAACGCACGAGCACGAGCGGCGTCAGGTAAACACCCTCGTGCTCGGGGTCTTGGTACTTCTGCGGGTCCGCGTACGTCGACGGCAGCAGTTCGTTATAGAGGTCCTGCAGAACGACGTCGACCACCTGCCTATGCTGGTGACTATAGGTGGCTATTTTCCGCAGCTCGTTGAGGTAGAGCTGAAAGACGTTGGTGGGCTTTTCCCGCAGCTGCCTGCTGAGCTCCAGGCCCAGTTTGTCCAGACCAACCATCTCGTCTGGCAAGACGCAGGCCGCGACAGCGAGCATGTCCCAGAGACGCAAACGCAGGCTCACCGACTCGGCTATCCCGTTGGGTATCTCGCTCGTCAGCATCGTCTGCGGTGTGTGCGGCGTCTTTGGCGTCTTGGGGGTGGCGCGCGTGGCATCCTGCTCTCCTTCCGAGTCTGTGAAGTTCATGTATCCGCCGTAGTCGTCGTTATCAAGGTCCACTGAGCCAACCAGATCCGTCTGGTTGACCTCGGTGAGCTCCTTGGTTTCGTTGCGGAAGATCTCTCGGAAAAGTCGCCGCGAGGTCTGGCCCCCGTCGGCGAAGAGGGCTCGGACAATATGCACAGCGCGTGATCGACCGCTGCCAGCCGATCGCACATACGACATGAGCAGAGAGCCACGGCGATTTGATAGGTTCACGACTCCGCCTGCCTCAGCCGTGGCACCCTCGTCCAAGTCGTGACGTTGAATCCAATCGGCCTCGATGCACATGATCATAAAGTCAAGCCATGGCCTCCAAAACTTCCAGCGCTCCGTGAAGAGGACGCTGCAGTTGAAGGTCCAGCCTACCACGCTCCAAAAATCCTGGGCGCAGTGAAAGAGGCTGTCGGTGGACGCGTATTTGCTGTGGATACAGTCATCGGCACCGTCCGCCATCTCTACCGACGATGCGCGACGTCTGCTTTCGCGTTCGACATAGCGGAAGGCAGTCTCAAAATCGGCATTGATGGGGCCGGCGATCTCCAGGAGGTTGCGAAGGTACGTCCAGGCGAAGGAGACGATGTCGATGTCATCCTTTTCCTTGAGCCGCGTCGTGCGATGCGGGTGGACCGTCAGAGTCAGGACAAGAGCCAACTGGCTTGGTGGTGCCACAATGGTCGATTTCTTCGGCCCTTCGAGGCGTGTCTGTCCAGACACAAGCATCTGGTTGTACATCTGCAGGGCATTGATGTCTGTAGGTAATGTGAGCAGCTGCGATCAGACACAGAAAGGAACAGACGCACACAGTTGCTCTTCCATGAAAATCTGACACTGCCTCTCCAGCTCAGTTGGTAGCCGCCGGAGTTTGCTGTATGGTTCTGGCGAGGTCTTTTCGACGTCCCGGGGCATGGCCCCGGGTGTTTGCGCAGCGGTTGCATAGGACGAGGGGGTCGAGAGCCCCGCCGGGGGCTCAGACAGAGGTGAAGACATCATCACGTCGGCTCGTCCATCGCAGGGCCACGAGTGTGCATTTGAGAACTGGCGCCTGGTGTTTGAGACCAATTCGACACGGTTGTGTACAGTTGAAATCGGAGGTTGCAGCCTGGAGAGAAGACGTGAGGTTCGGCATCAGCCACGTGCTTAGTCATCTCTGCAGTCGCGATAGGCAGGAACAGCCAATTGAAGAAAGTTGACACGAGATCATCCACGCACGTTCGAAGGCTGCCGACAACCTCCGATCAACTTGTCAATGGAAATGCAATCATGGAGAAATGACGACAATTCAAAATCCATACACTGACATCATCTCGGTGAAAACAATTCCGAACGTCATCTTACAAGTCTGGATGTCGTCCGCGCTCCATGGCCCTCGTGATCGATTCAAGATGCACGCCGACTCGCTTGGGGCCAGGGCTGCTGAGGTTCCAGGCCCTCCGGTGGCAAATTTTGAAGTGTAAGGTGAACCGTAAGGTGTTTTTGAGGTTCAGTCGCTGATCCGGGCAGTGCTGTGCTGCGCGGGAGACTAATCCGACAGCTGTGAGTGAGACGGCCGAAGTGCAAAAAAAACGCCCACCAATGTGCATCGCTGGCTCCGCTTCCCGCCCAGGCACAGCCCACGTGAGCCCGCCTCATAGAACAAGCTACCGCCCCGCGCTCCCAGGTTGCAAAGCCAAGACGTAATTTGAGGTGAATTTGAGGTTCGTCGACTTTGATGAGAGTTGCATTAGATCAAAATCGCATCCAAGAGAGGGAATTTGTTGATGTCATGCTGGAATTGAGAATTGGGTGGCAATTGGCTTCAAGTTCCACCCAGGTGTGCTGCTTGCGCGCACTTACATGACAGATGGGTCACAATTATAGAAATGGATGGTAGGAGATGTTTGAAATTCGAGTCGAGATTCGTGTATAGCACCGGCTCGCCGGCGCTGCTCTGAGAAACACCCCCCATATCCCTGTCTAGTTGGGAACCCGTCCCTATTTGTCCGTCCAAGTATCCTGTTGTGCCCTTCGTCCCTTCGTCCCGTCATTCCCTCGTGTTCTTATCATACCGCATTCTCCAATCTGTTCCAGTATGATAATGCTTTCAGACGCCATCCAATGCCGCTCCCGTGTCGCTTCCCATGCGTAAAACTGATCCTGTTGTCCTCAGCGGGCCGCGAGGCACCTCCATTGTAAACCCAAACATAATAGCACAATCGTCGACGGGCTCGTAAGTTCGTCCTCCGGTTTGTTTCTCGCGAAGAGTTGAGAGGTTGGGTATGATTACCGGCCGTTGCCTATCGATCTGTCAGAGTCATGTTGCCAGATGTGAAGCTGGTGGATTTAGTTACCAGCGTCGTTGCCACCGTCGGGCCTGTCATCGCCGTCCTTGGCGAGTGACCTTGCCATCGAAGGGCAGAGGGTAGAGATGATGCTAGTGATGCGAAGTCCGATCATTGTTGTGGGTGGTGGGTGTGATGAGAGTAGAGAGGCAAGATTGTAGAGATGGGGAGTGATAGAGTGATGATAGACTGCTTTGATGTGGATGTGTGTGTCTCACGTAGTTGTGTTGGATGAGGAGAGGAAAGGGAAAGACGAGACGGGAAGCCATTGGGTACTTATACCAGAAGCTCGAGCAATGAGGATCTTTGATCGGCCCTCAAGGTAGGCACCTCAAGATGGAGAGGCGCGCCGTCAAGTGTAAACCCGGGGGCGCTGTCGCTGGAAAGGCAACCAGGACTAGGTACTAGGCACAGCCGGGAAGTCGACCCGCTCGGCATTCTCGAGCACGACTGGTTTACCACCCCTCCACGGCCCCTTTTCCACTCCATCGCAATGCCATTGGAAAACATTACGAACTCAATGGATGGATGGAGGGGGAGGGGGTGGGGTGCGCACCAACACCGAAGACCATGTCGCAGCCTACGGTATCTGTCGAGAACCCCAGAAACGGTTCTCGGTATCCAGGGGTGTGCACGATACGCGGGCCAGCCACCGGGGACGAAGAGGTACCAGGGTGTGTGCTTGGGGTGTGCCATTGGATCGTGGCCGCTGGCATGTCCCCCTCAGGTTGACCTGGGAAACGGCGCGCATCTGCCTGTGTCTTCGGCGACGACACCAGATCCATGTGACTCAAGGCCGGCTCGTCGAGACAAGGTCCAGGCAGCTGCACCGGCCAGATGCGTCAGCAGGAGAGAGAAAGGAGGGGCGAAGACTTGAGCGGCATATGCACAACCAGCCTTAACCGCCAGGGGGGGACGGGGCACCGGCGTGGGATGTGACTGACGCAAAGAGGGTGCGGTGGGGTGGTACGGCAAGGGACTTGAAGGTCGTTTGGTTTTGGGGGTGCACCATATCGCGCAAGCCAGGCTGGAGCGGGTACCGAAGGACTTCGACTACCTCAGTCTGGGCATACAGGCCGTGAACGACACGAAGGGGCCTTGCGCTAGTCTCCGTACCAAGGCAGGCAGAGAACCGAGAGCCCTCGAGGTCAAGGAAATAAGGGCACTGCAGCAAGCCGGCGTACTGCTCTCTTGTCCTGCAGGGATCGGACCGTGACCGCGCTCCAGCGGGGCTTGTAGCGGCAGCCTGGAGCCCAGCCCAAGGCATCATCGTCATTGCCAGCTGCCACTGGCAGGACAGGACAGGACAGGACAATGACAGACACGAAAAGGCCGCCCTTAGACTTGCCAATGACATGAAGGGCGAGACGAAACAAAACGAGACAAGGACAAAGAAAGACAACGACAGAAACGAACTCGGGAAACAGCGGCATGCTCGACGAGGGTGTGCATGTGTGCATATCCAAGTACCAGTACCTGTACCTTTTCCTGTACCCCTCTGTCTCGGCGTAGAAACGATCAACAAACAGTCTTGAAGGGCTGGTCTAGGTCGGTCTTGTTGGCCGCACGAATTGACCCGAAGAAAGAGGGTCGACACCACCACACCGGTCCCGCCATCACACCCACCACAGACGTGCATTTTGAGCCTCACAGTCTATTCCGGTGTCCCCCGCCGACACCGAGCGCCTGGAACGTGCAAGCTGTGACTCACAGAGCGATCGGTGGGTGTCAGGACGAGACATTCATCCCACGGGCGCGCGGGGAAAGAAACAAAACAAAGTAAACAGTCCATCGGCGAGAGGGGTGTGGGCAAACCCACCCCCGGATCTGCCAAATCGCAGACGACAGCGAGGTGAGACAGGGATACACACGAGATAACGCATGTGAATGTCGACAAGAGAGAGAGAGAGTCAGAGAAGAGTTGTCAGGGAAGCACCCCAAGAATATCCGGCCACCGAGCCGCCGCAAGGCGGCGCAAGCCGAAGATCCATGAAAAAGTAACGGAGTCACTGATCCCAGATGTTGCTCTGGCACGGAAACATGACCGACAGGGCGTGGGGGAAACGATATCTGTCGGTTGATTATAGTCGTGCTAAAAGTGTGAAGAAGAGAAGAAGAAGAGGAAATACACCAAATCCAATCGCACGCTTTGGACAATCCGTCGCGTCCTGCACCTGGGCGGGGTCCCAGGTCACGTTTCTGCCTGGACTTCGGTGACTAATCCCTCACGTGTGCCTGCCTGCGCGAAATGATCCCCTCAACGGCCAGGCCTGGTCCAAGCGCGGTGGGGCGGCGCGCGAGGTAGAAAAAAAAACCGGCCACCGAAATTCGTATCCTCAGTTTCTTCCTCTCCTGCATCGTCCATTCGTCCTTTTCCTTCCATCTCTGTTTTGGCCTCACCTTCCGACTCACGCCCTCCGCGTCCCACCAAGACTGCGCCCTGCTGCTCGGCCGGTGACCGCATATGCGGGTGCCAGAGGCTCTTTTCTCTTTCTCCTTTTCCCCTCCAAGCCCCAAGATTGGTTTCTTGAGGCACCGACTGCGCCCCTTCACACCAGGGCGACAAAGGTCTCTCGGCCGACCTGGGCGACACCGAGGCAGGCACCGCGCCCTGCTCGCTCGCCTCGTCTCGCTTCGCTTCGCCCACGGTTCTATTGCCGCACAAACAATTTTCCTGCGATTTTGCCAGGCAGTCTCGGTGCCTCGAAACCAATCCCCTCCCCCTCACAGATTCGAGTGGATCTGTTTCACACTTGCCCCTTCACACGTGATGTTTGGAGAGACGAAAACGAACCCACGACATGCCTACACCTCGCGATCTTCAATGCGCAAGAGTGTCAACTTATCTTATTCGTTCGTATGTGGGAGAACAATCCAAGGTCTAGACAACCGGTCCGCTCCACCCTGATGCCACTGGTCAAGTGTGGCATCAGGACTAAAATCGGATGAACATATCACAAACCCAAGACTCATGTCTTGGTACTCCAAGTGACGGGATGCTGTGCAGTTTCATTTTGTTGATCGAAATTCAATTGTTGAAAATGCCATACGCTCGCTTGCTGTAGAGTGTGGATGCAATGATTGGCCCGGTTCACATCTGCCATTTTGCCAGGCCATATTTCCCTCAGGATAGCCATCCTTTTGTCCCTGAACGCCGCAAAGCCTTGACGGCGCTCTACTTTCAAACATATCGTTACCGACTTCCCGTGTCGGGATCAAGCCCTCTTCTCCTCTCCGAAAATATACCTCTCGTCCGTGAATGACAGAAGGAACCTCGAAATGAGGCGTCCGGTGTAGGTAAGGGATACGTCCCTCGGGAACGGGTGTGCTTCGCGGCGCTCTTTCAGAATGGGGTCCGCCGTCAAGAAGTCGAGTTCCTTCCCTGTGAAACGCACTGTCAGTCCAATGTCATCTGGGTCTAGAGTCCAGGCCCACTTACAGGGCTCCCCGTCCCGTATCATCTCACGAAGCTGCTGCGTCATCTTCAGCACCGCCGCCGGGTGGTCGGCGCCCTCAAAGTCAAGCTGCGAATCGTCGACGAGGGGGTTGTACGGCTTGGCCGACATGTCTCTGCTGTGTGTTTGGTAAATCTGGTGGAACTGGTAGGCGAACTGCTTGAAGGGCAGGTTCTCCACGTCCTGGTTGACGTCGAGGGCCTGTTTGCGGTTGAACTCGGGGACCCGGTTCTCTCGCATGCTGATCTCGTTGCAGGTGATGACAAAATTGTAGGCCGCCGTCTCGATGGCCTCGATGAACAGGCAGAGCACCAGGAAGGATGCCAAGCACGGTGCCCACTCGCGCTTTGACTTTGGCTTGAGCGATTTGGAGAAGTTCTCGAAAAGAGTCTGCATGTCCTTGGCGAGCATCTCGTCGACGACGGCCTTGATCTGGCGGGCGGCCACGCGAGGCGTCATTACCAACGCATTGCGGGGGATCACGCTGGCGTTCACAAGCTCTGCCGTCGACTCTTGCGTCAGGCAGAGATGCCGGGTCATGACATAGTGCGAGCCGTAGATGGACAGGGCCTTCTTGACCATGGGGCACTGCATTTCTGTCAGCAGGTGGGAAGGGGAATCAATGGTCGGGGACATGGTTGACTCACGTCAGTGGTGTTGGCATATTCCTGCACAATCTCCAGAATACGCCGAGGAACATGCGTGTGCTTGATGGAGTCTGTCGTCTGAGACACGTAGCACTGCTCCTTGGTCATGGCCAGGACGTACTCCTTTGCCGCCTTTTTGAGAGCGTCCTTTTGCGCGGCGGTGTCGAGCTCGAGGACGAGGGGCGCCGAGTTGAACTCTTTCAAGTCCATTTGGTTCTTGCCCGAGTACAGGTGGTAATGCTTCATGATGCGCTCGTTCTTGGGACGGAAGGCCTTGACGGGGAGCCGCAGCACAGTCGCAAAGCATGGGCCCGAGTAGAGCTCGACGTTGAGCGTGTAGTGCGTCTCAATGTTGCTCAGGTTCTCAGCCATGAAAGCCGCCATCTTGTCCTTCTTGAAATGGGTGCGCATCATGGACGGGAACAGTACGGGCATGAAGTCCTGGAACTGCCAGCAGACAATCTGCGGCACCGTCATGGCGAGCTTCTTGCATTTGCTGCATGGCCTCACCATGTCGCAGCGAACCTTGCGGGCCTTGCAGCAGAAGCAAGCACCGAGGCGTCGGACCTGCAGGGCGCTCTCCTTTGTGTCGTCGGCGAGGGGCCCCTTGCGGCCGCGCTGCGTCGTGCGCGTTGACTCAGGGCCTTCGTACAAGTTGGTTCGTCCCGCAGAGGCGGTGATCGTGGTGGGAGTGAGGACAACGAACTTGTCGCTTTCCCTGCTGCGACTGTTGCTGGCGACGGCGGTGGCGCTACTCCTTTTCTCGACCTTTGCCCCCTTGACCTTGCGCAGGGATGTTTGCGGGGATCCTTTTCCAGACCCAGACTTGAAGTCGGAGGATGTCGAGTCCGAGTGGTAGGGGCTGCCGCAGGAGCTTGAGAGGAGCGGCGACCTGGAGTAGCTCGATTCATGGATGATGATGTGACTCTGGGGCTGAGAACGGGCCGGGATCGGGGCCGATGGAGACGGCGGCGTCCATTGTCTGTGTGCTGCAGGCGTGGGCTGATACGTCTGGAAGGTGTTGAAGTTGATCTGCTGCTCATTGTGCGATGACATGGGGGACGGCGACTGTTGTTGGGGGGACGGGTGCATCGGGATGTTGGCATGATGCGGGATGGGCGGCGAAGGTTGTGGGAAGTTGGGTAATGGGGCGAACACTGACATGCCCTGGTTGGCCATGCTCTGCGAAAAGTTGCCCATGAAGTTGAAGTCTGCCGACATCATCAGGGCCTCCTCGGACCCCACGCTCTGAGCTGTGCTGGATGGAGTGAAGTCGTCAAACATGAGTGACGCCGCCATGAACTGATCGCCCGCCGCGGGATCAACGATGAAGCTACCAGGGTCAAGGGCGGTGCCAGCATAGGCGACCATGCCGCTCTGGTCCGGGAACATCAGCTGCCCCTGGTATGGGGAGCTGGTGGGCATGCCAACGCCGTCCATGTCGAACAAAACAGGCGACCTGTTGGCGGCGGACGACGGTGAGCCCATGGACCGGTGCGAGGTGGCAGCCGGCTGTCCGACATTGTGACCGATGATGGCGTATCCGCTCAGGCTTCCTGTCGACGGACTTGGCATAAAGGCCACGGATGAGCCGCTCGAGTAACCGACGAAATCCCAGTGGTCATGGTCGCTACCACTACTGAAGTCGTTTGGGGAATGGGGCGAGCGGCCCCGAGGCGATACGGACGTCATCGACGGTGCTTTGGTTGTTGGCAGGGCGGCTGGGCCTCCCCTGCAGCAGAGAAAGGGTTCGAACACGTCCTGGAGAGATGGTGCTCAATCGTTTCAGTGGTCCGGCGTCGCGTGTCGTCTGTCCGTCTGGCGCGTCGAGGGTTGCCGCTCAATCTTGCGGGTTCGTCCGGCTCGTCGTCTCCTGACCGATGGCAGTCCAGAGCCAGCCTGGAGATGAATGAGCGAATGACACAGGGCTTTGGAGTAATAGAGCGCTGTGGGTTGTCTATCCGTCGTCGGTTGGGCGTCGTCGTCGTCGTTGGGCGAAATGGGCGCGATACGATAATCTGCGGGGTAGGCGGATGTTATAAGCAGGGACAAGCCAGTCGTATGGCGCTCTATCGTGTACGGACACGGCAGACGTCGACGTCTTGTATTCGTCGAGCCTATTCGATTCCGGCAAATCTTGTCCAGGTCGTCGTGCAAATAAAGTCGCCAGACGAAAAGAAAACCGAGACGGTACGAGTGTGTGTGTCGGGAAAAGATGGTCGCCCGTCCGTCATCAGCGACCCTTGTCGGGGGGTGCGGGAAATGGGTGACATGCCCCCCCGTCCCCCGTCCCTTTCCTTTGCCCTCACCCTTCTTGCCCTCCGAAAGTTCCTTCCCTTCCCTTCCGTCCCACCCTCGTCTCCCGAACATGGTGCGACCAACCGGGGNGGGGGGGGGGGGGCGCCTGTGGCTTGCGACTGGCACGGGAGCAGGGAGCTGCAGCACACAGCTGGGGCAGCCAGTTCTTGCTGGGCACGTCTCGCCTCGGGCCTCGCCGCTGTCGAGTCGACGGCAGGCGTGGGATGCGTGTGAGGTGGACGACAACTGTAAGTGGTGTCGTTTTTGGGGCCGCGCTAGCCTCTTTGGTCACCGAAGGTCTCTGGTGGAGACATCCAACGGCGCTAGGCCCGGTTGGACACCGCTCTTGGCGGGGACCCTCGGTCGACAGCGGGAAGGCGGCACCATCACCACGACTTTGCATCGTCGTCGTCCATTGGCAGAATCCTGCCTTCTCTGTTTCTGGTGTGCGTGCTCGTCCCCTTTTGCAGGGATGATATCGATCGCCATGACCATCTACCGACGACCCGGTTGACAAGACGATCTCATCGATTGCATGGGTCTAGAATATTTGTCCTTGTCAAGTATTCAATTCATTGCCATCCGCTTCTCGAGTTGCACATCGCAAGGCGAAATAAATCCTTCAGAGGAGTACATGTGTTTCCCGACGGTCCGCACCTTACCAAGCAACCTCATCACCCACGGACACGGTCAGCCCAGGATAGTTTCCGCCCGGTCTGATAAAGGAGGGGTCCTGTAACATCTCCTCCGCCCCGGCCTGTCAACCTTGGAGCACAGGAACGGGCAACACGCCTTGGCTGTCACCAGGCAAGCCCCGTTCCCCTGTCTGCGGCCGAGACTCCTGCAAGCCGCCCGTTGAGCCTCATCTCCCCAGAGCCTGATGCCAGACTTTCCTCCCACGACATGTGGTGCTCTCACTGTCAAAGTGTACCTGGAACCAGCTGCCCTTCCACCAGCATTAAACACGTCACATCTCGTCACTGTCCATGTGGAAAGACGAGCACGCTGTGTTCAGACAGAATACAGAAACCACCCCCTTCCTGTGATACTCCATGACCTTGACGCTGCTGGCGTACCTCGCCACGATGTGTCTACCTTACGTTCAAGTGAAGAGCACCGCCCACCAAAAGCTCCCTACCCTGTAGAGTTCTCCTCCCACGCTTCAAGTTGTTCAGGTCTGGCCGCCGTGCGAAGAAAGAAGGTAACGAAGAAATCAAAACAAGTGAACTTTGACCAAAAACATTATCCCGGCATGCCGAGCTGCACCGACCCTGTCTGTTCCTTCTTCATCTCTGGTATCCCGTCCTCGGGCTGGGCGACTCCCGCAAAGTCAGGGGGCGCACCGCGCGTTTCTCGTGTCGTCTTTACCTGCGCGAAGGCAGGCATGGTGTTCGTAAATTCGTGGCCCGTGATAAATCAGAAATCGCATTTTGCTCGGTCATTCAGCCATCCGTTGTCGACATGTGGTGGTGTCAACCGGCTAGCCGCGGAAGCGTGATGCCGCCGCGCGCTCTTGAATCTGCTGCTCCGTCTGAACGTATAGTTGGTCCAGATACTTCATGGCACTGGCGTCCTTGAGAATCTTGGCCACCTGGATACCCGCCGAGATAAGCTGGAGAATGTTGCGGTCATCCTTGAGGGGCCGGCTCTGGTGTTTCGCTGCGTGTCGCATCTCGAGCGAGTTCTCCAGGATCGTGACAAACTGCTTGATTTGTCCGTTGTATAGCACCCGCGCCGGGATGCGTCGCTTGGTCGCCAGCCGTTTAAGCAGATACACCCACTCGGTCCACTCGCGATCTTGAGGTCGCTCGACAGGCCGCATGTCCTGCGTCAGAGGGATTGGGAACTGGTACTTTGCCACAAAGTCAAAGGCGCACAGCGACAACCGGTCGTTGACCTGTGACAGCACCGTGTCTTGTTCCTGTACTAGCAGGTTGGTGGGTAGGTGAGGGAGCTCTCGCTCCTGAAGCGCCACGTACTCGGGCGGCGGCCGCGCCAGGAACTGATGAGGCCCGTCAAACTCGTCACGGTTTGACGGCCGGCGCTGTGGCCGGCTGCCCTTGCTGTGCGACTTGCTCTTCCCTGGCGGCGTCGTGCCGGGCGCATTGTTGTCGAGGGAGTAGTCGGACAGGTTGGGCGAGGCAATGATGTCATCTACCGAGTCTGTTGGCGAGTACCGTCCCTGATAGTCCCATGGCTGGGGCGCGGACGTCTTGTATGATCCGTAGGCGGGCGCGCCGCTGATGCCGGGGGCTCCTGATGGCGGGCGCGGGATGTATGCTGATGTCGAGCCGTGCCCGCCGGCTCCCATGGGGAGGTTGTAGGTGCTGGATCCGGGAGAGTATGGCGGGATGCTTTGGGGTAGTGTTATTGGGAGTGAACTCGGGATATCATGCTCCTGGATAGGTCGTGGCCATCTTACCTGGACGCCCTGTAGAAACCTCCGTCGTATCCCGCCGTGGAAGGGAAACCATCATTGTATGCCGAGCTTTGAGAGCTTCAGTCAGTCGCCGGGTTTGGAAGGGAAAGGAAGCGCGCGTGTGTACCTCCGAGACGGGTTCCATGCTCCGTTGGACATTGTACTTCCGTACACAAGTTCTGGCTGAGCCATGCTTCTCTTTTTCGAGAGGGCAGTAGTTCAAATCAGAGAAAAAAAACGTAAAAAACAGTTGGCCTCCTGGTGTCCGGTGTAAGGACGGCAGCATAAAATAAGAAATGGGTCCTGTTCCAAAAGGAAAAAAGGGCAACCGATGGGCAATCGGCGCGAGGCTGGCCTTGTTGATCGTCCAAATCCTTTTTCCTGGATGTAAACCTTGGGGCCAAGTATATCCTGGGCTGGGGCAGCCTGGGGGTGGGAGCGGGACAAGTGCTCTCTGTCTCTCCACTGACACAGGGAGTCCCACGACAAAACAAAAAGCCTCGTTCTGGGATGGTTCCGTCACGGACGGGGAGCACCCTTCTTGTGAGGGGCGGTGTAACAGTGCCTTGTCCGGCCTTTGGGGAAGTGGCAGGTGATCGGTCCACGGGTATGCTTGTCTCCAAAAACGGGGCCGGTGGCGGCCTTGCTCAAAAGTGTCCCGAGATACCGGGAGGCGAGATGGGAGAGAGGGAAAAAGAGCAACCACTAGGGGTGTTAGTGCGATGCTATGGGGGTGCTTTGCTGGCGCAAGAGACACGTCGAGAGAAGCAGTGATTCACGGCTCGTAGATCGACGAGTGGTTGAGATGTGATGAAGCGGCGAGCGAGAGACAGGCGGACGGACGGGGCTGTTATGAGGCTCGGGCCGGAGGCATTTTATGTTGGCCGAGGCGTTGCTTTGGATGCGATGAACGAGGGGGCGAGATCCAGCCCAAGAGTGAAGATCCCAGTCGTCAAGGCCGAATCCACGACCCGTAGCGTAGCACAGGCGTGGTGAGAGACGGCGGCGAGGGGCGACAGGGACCAGGAGGGTACGATGATGGCGGGACGATCGTCCAACCTTGGGAGCGTGAGCAGGCGGGCGCAAATGGGTCCGTCGTCTCGTCTGCACGGGTTCGCCTCATAATCCGGGGGGAGGCTACCAACGAAGGGAGGAGGGCACCGGCGGCTGGGCAGAAGCGGCGTTCCAGTGTGTTCCCAGTCGGGCGGTTGCTCGGGGGGGGCAAGGACGGCAAGGCCCAAGGCGGGATGTCCAAGGCGGGATGGGATGTCCAACAGGTTCGGCAACGGGGTCGGGTTTCGGCGGTCGTGGAGAAAGATCAGCGCTCTCGACACCACCGGCGGGCGGACAGTTTGGCAAAAATCCAGGGAGGCGAAGGCGACAACCGACACGGGGCCGGATTTGGATCAGGGAATACCCTAGATGGTCAAAGTATGTAAAGGATGGTGGTTGACCTGGGCCGAAGCGGTCATTGGCTGCCAGGGATCACGGATGAAGAGACGACGGGCGATGGGTGATGGGGGGGGGATAGGTAGGGCATCCATCGGGCTGTAAGAGCTTTATTATGGAGGCGGCAGGCCACCCGGCGAGCGCCTGGCCGCCCTGAGGACACACCTACGAGAAGACGAAGAGAGAAAGGCAGAAGGGCAGAGAACGTGTGTGTGTGTGTGTGTGTGTGTGAGTGTCTGTGAAGGTATTGGTGGTAGATGGGACGACTTGGTACAGGGAGGTACCTTGGAGCAAGAGTAGCGGTGACTGGAGGCCGGGTCGGGCACAAACCGCGCGGCGACACGATGCAGGTTGCCCTGCCCAACCCAACCTGCTTGCTGCCTTGATGCCCACTTGAGCGCCCGACTGAGGCGGGTTTAAAGGGAGACGCAACGAGAGGTGCAGAGCTGACGAGAGAACGGCCAGTCGCTGGCAGCTTTATCCAAACGTTGAGCACCGTTGTGGACGAGGGAGAACAAGGAATCGTCGAATGTGTAGGTAGGGCTGGCGGAGCGAGGTATTCGTAGGTCGCGCAAAGGGCCACTATGATGTATTGTCTGCACACAATACAGCAGACTCGGGACATCGCGGCGGCGGACGACGGACGGACACTCGTCGCTGATACTGCTGTGTTTCTGCTGCACGCCGCCGCTTGTTGCTTGTTGAGTTGAGCCGAGATGCGTTTGCCCGATTCGGCGATCAGACAGACAGACGTGTTCCGGTCCGGTCTTGTCCACCACAGAGGGACCCCGGTAGCGCAGCCGTGAACTCCAACTTTGCCTTTTGCTGGCTGCTTCACCTCATGTGCACTTGCACTTGCAGCACGCCGCGGGCAGTCAGTCCATCTGTCATGTCATGGAGGATGACGTGCTTCGCCGTGAACTCCGTCACGACGACGGCTTGGACCTGGACCACCCAAGCCAAGCCAAGCCAGGCCCCCTCCCCTTGGGCACTCTCAACACAGGTGGGCAAGCAAGCGACGAAGCAAGGGAGTTGAAGTTGGACGCGCCCTTTTCGTACGTGTCCTCCTTCGCGGCATGCAACGGTCCAATGGCTGCGACGGGCCGGCTCGGAGCGAGGGTCTCGCCTCATTTCTTGTTGGGCTCTTTGCTTGTCTTGTCCTGTTCGCCGTGTCGGCAGCAGCTTGACACGGCATCTCGGAGGACAGCTCACCGATCCACCACGGCGCCATGCCCATGCCATGCCATGTCATGCCGCCCTAGGCACTGTAGGGTGCGAGGAATGGCGGGCCATTCATTGCCTGCCCAGAGACGGACGTCGCTGGCACGCATGCAGCTGGTCCAGCCACATCATCCTTCGAGAGCGTGAGGCGAGTGGTGGGCTTGGAGCAAACATTGATGGTTGGGCGGAGTGGGAGCAAGAGCAAATCCCCTCGGACTTGGATTCCGTGACACCTGTCAAGGGCGGGCAAGGGAGCCAACCAAGTGCCGACGGGAGAGATCCGGATTCCGACGTGTGGCCGAGGCGGTGCCACGCGAGTCGGCTGCCCGAGTCAGACTTTGTCGTGGGTGCTTGTTTGACCGCCTGGTGATTTGACAGACGGGGAAGAAAGAAACGCAACCCACCTCACCGCCGGTGGATTCGGATTACCAGGGCTGGCCAGCACGGGACTGATCACGTGGAGATCGAAGTTTGGCTTAGTCATGGAAGCTGTCCCGAGGCTCGTGATCAGTTTGACAGGAAATGACCCCTGGGGAGATCTGCACGTCGATTGGTCGGCCTTCATGCAGGTTTCGTGTAGCAAATCCTCGCAACCAATCACAACTCATCGATCCGACCGGGCATCCGCTCGGCCTCCTTCGATGGAGACGATGAATTCATCATGCTGAGCGACGCTCGCTCGGTCAGGGACGGATTTTTGAATAGGAGAGCGTGGCACGCGCAAGGCCTCGACGGCGCCCTGGTCATCACCAGAAAACATCACCGTCAAGTTGGATCATGAGCCGCATTCGACGTACGCCAAACACATCGTCCGACCAGCCTGAGAAAACGAAACACCTGTCCCTGTCGTTCTTTGCCAGTGGAGTGCTAGGCGTACTTGCGTTACGTCACGGGACCCTCGCCGTCCGGTGACATGTGAGTGACAAGACGAGCCCTGGGCATCTTGACGAGGGGAATCAAGGAGATGGCGCCGCCGAAGAACCGAGTCCGCAGGTTCCACCGTAGAAGCAAGAACGGATGCACGACGTGTAAGAAACGGCACGTTCGCTGCGATGAGGAGACGCCGCTCTGGTGAGTGACTCCCTTTCGTGATGCCCCTGGACCGGAATGTCACGGGCTGACTGGGTTTATGTCTTTTTAGTACAAATTGTCTGCAAAACGGCCATGTCTGCATCTACCCCGGGCCGGACCCGGATGTCGACATGACCGCCCCGGCAGATGCCGCTGCTGCTGCGGTGGCTCTAGGCCCTCCAGCGACCTTGGCCTCTAGTCAGCCATTTGTAGGTTGTGGTTCCGACTATCAGTTGTCGCCCAAGTCACAGTGGCTCTTCCATCAATGTAAGCCCAGTCCCAATCTTCTAGTTGTCTGTTTCTTCGGTTCGGCCTTCCTAACACCCTCATTCATAGACTCGACGTTCTCTGTACGAGGACAAACACCCTCGGAGAGAGGCGGCGACGTCGGCGCGTGAGTACAGAGCCTGTCCCATTTCTTGTCTGTTGCCTCAGAAACTCACCGCCACTATAGTGTGCAGAAAACCTCTTCTCACCCAGGCCTTCTCCATGGCTCCCTCGTTGTGGCAGCCTGTCAGTGGGCGTGGGTGACGGGCTCCCTGGACCATGTCAAGGTGCCCTTTCTCCATCACAAGGCTGCGGCATACGAGTTTGTAAGACAACAAGTGCTCGATGAGACGCAGGTGCTCAGCGAGACGACGACATTTGCCATTGCAACGTTGGCACTGGCAGAGGTATGTGTAAGCCCGAGACGCCTTCACACCTAGGCATTGCTGACGGGTGCTGGTCAAAAGGGGGCTGTCGGTGACCTCGATGCATCATCCAAACACCTGAGGGGCCTTCAGGAGCTGGCGCTTAGACGCAGAGGCTACAAAGTGGCCGGACCAAACCTGCCGCAGCAGATGCTCGACATGTGCGTACTGGCTGTTGTTGCTGTCTGGGTACTTAGGGTATGGCCGCTAACATTGGATGCACTTTAGGGCCGCGGACCGCCTGCGAAAAGGCAAAGTAAGTGTCCTCCAAGAGGTCATTGGCGCAACCTCGTACCAGCCGACTATCATAGCCCTGCTCTTCACGTCTCTGTGGGATCTGGCCAACCTCCCACCGAAGGAAGCACCCAGGTACGGTTGGTGGCAGGCGAATGAGACGTTGAGCGACCGACTGTGGCAGGGCTACACGAAGAACTTGGACTGGGAGATCTCGCGCGACTTTGATCCAGACCGCAACATCAGCATGATGCTGAACAGCGACCCCAAGAGCAGCAGGGCGAGCTACATTGCCACCTTTTTCTACCTTTTGATTGCCATGAACGACACCCACGTCGACTGCGTGCTCACAGTATGGCTGCTGGAGCAGCTCATTGAGGACGTTGAGATCAAGGAGCAGGACATGATTTCAGGAGCGTTCAGCCGTCACCTGTGGTTCTGGAGTGTTCTGCTAGGCGCAGCTGTTGCTGACGTGGCGTCACCGTCATCGCCAGACGAGGCGAGACAGGTTGCTGTGTGGAAGACGTTGTATGCTGGCAAGATACGCCTTGCCAGCGGGATCCTGCGGCTGAAGACTTGGAACGACGCAAGACAGGCGCTGGCAGAGATTGCTTGGGTGGAGGAGTCGACGGCAGGGGAGGCCGGGCTGCGAGGGCTCTGGGAAAAGGCCATGAGCGTGAAGGTGTATGGGGGCGGATGAGACGGATGAGGCAGTGCTGCGAGGCTTTCCACCTCCAAGCATATTCTCAACGCACAGTACTTTCGTGTCAAGTAAATGCCGAGGAGATGCTCGTTGCTCGCAGTCTGGCGGGATGATGACGTTCACTACGAGATGGTGTGAGAAAATGCAGGGCATGAAATTGTGCCGTTCAATGGACTTGGATCCAAGGCGCACCGGCCGCGACAGAGTCAAGGCGTCCCTCGGGGCGCCCGAGGAGGAGACACTTGAGAATTCATCGTCCAAGGACTCGGAAAACTGCACGAAACGAAATCAGTCTCCGGTCGTGATCACACGTCATTCTACTGGGTCACACCTTCCGTGTTTGCCATGAACAGCGCAACTTCCTCCGAGTCGAGGAGGAGCGTCGTTGGAACCACGTGCTGGGTTTACCTAAGCCACGAGCAGACAGGGCGCTCGACTGCCTACCGCCCGGCGCCGATGCCTTTTGATGCAGGAGCCGTCTCCGAGCCCAGCACAGCCAACAGCCAACAACCATCAGACAATCACCACTGCAAATGTGACGGCATTTCGTCCGGCCTTTTTTCGACGCCCGGAACACACTCGCAAGCGCATTACGTGCACCTGTCAGAAGGCGCGAAAATGCGCCCCCTTCGCTGCGGGCTTTTCTGACATGTCTCAACAGCACAGCGAAAGCCGTCAGCTGGCTGCACTGACAACGGATGAGTGGCCCTCCGACGTTCCTGCGTGCATGTTCCTCATGCGCCTCGCTCGCAGATGCGTCGAGGAGACGACGACTGGTTGGCGAATACATGGGCAAGCGTCGCTGGTTGATGAGGTGGCAGGCCGCACCAAGACACACCACACCTCCCCCAAGACCGCCCGGGCCACCATCACGACAAGCCGGCGCGAAAAGGAAACCCATCCGTTGGCCTGTTTTGCTTTGCTCTGCATGGAATGGCTTGGCTTGGCCGGCGGTGGGAGACCAGTCCATCTGGTCCGCCAGTGGTCCCGCAGCTCCCGCAGCTCCCGCACAATGATTGAACCGAACGGCAGTTTCCTCATTCCAAGTTCCCGTCCTTCCCGCGCTTCCCGCCCGCCAACGAGCGACGAACAATTTGGCTGACAAAAAGCGGCAGTTTCCGCTGAAACACCAAATCAAACTCGGCCAAAAAGCAAGCTTCGACAAGCGCCGACTTCTTCTCCTGATGCCCCTGATGCCGATCAGTGATCACCGCCTCCAACATCTCTTTGGGAAATGAGTGGCAGGGCGGACTGTCGGAGACGGGCGTGAGCTGACTCGCGAGCCGACTCGGGAACCGGTCGAGGGAAAGGGGAGAGAGGAGAGGGGGGTCGGACACCACCAGAGAGAAGTTCTCATCTCCCAGCCACCTCGTTGGTCGAGTTTGGTTGAATGGTGTTGGACGGCCGGGGCGGTCGGCCGCTGGCCGCTGCATTGATGAGTTGTCGCTGCAGCCATGATCCCTCATCACTCTCACGGCTGCACACCGTCCGAGGCCTCGATAGGCCGGAGCTGCGCCCGCCCTCCCCACCGACCCCCCCTCCCTTGGACCGTGACGCCCTGGACCGGTCAAATCAGGGAAGAAACCAAGGCCACCGCCAGACGTCGCACCAGGAGCCTATTGCGAATGCAGCACCGGAAAGCCAGCTCACTCCTGCGGCCCGTGTGACGGCCGCTCGGCCAAACAGAAGCCTTTCGAGTCGACACCAAGCTGCAACTTTTGCATATTCCCCCCGCCCTCCTTTTTTCCCGCTGGTCGACGGCGTGTGCCAACATGCGCCCACCGGTCCATCACCCCCGCTCGTTGGCATCCTGGAAGGAAATGGCTCGTCAGACCCATCATGCTCGACAGGGGTATCCCGCATCCTCACGGCTGCCGCGTCTTGCTCGCTTGTCGTTCTGCTTCCCAATAAAACCCGGTCACCCCCTCTGTCTGCCCAACCTGCTTCTTTTCTCCCTATTTTCCTGCCCAACCCGATCCATTCCTACCCAACTCCCGCCCCTCGAGGCCCAAAACATTGCTTCTATCCACAACATCCTTTCTCTCCCTCTCACTTCCTGCCCACGGCTTCTCACTCTCACACAACCAGAGACCCTTCCTTGTCAAGGATCACCTCGTCTTTGCCACCACCGGGATCATCCTGTTGCGCAACACACACTCTGCCCCTGATCTCCAGACTTGCAACCGCTTGTCTTGTCTTCATCACAAGAGACTCGCTGAGTCGAGAGGAACGCAGAGCCATCCCTCCCAAGGATTGCCTTTGAAATCACACACGAACCAGGGACACTCCAAATGACGGCCATTGTTGCTTCACGCCCGGATATGCCTTCCTACAACCCCCTCGACATGGACGATGTCCACACACCATCCAGGTACTGTTTTCCTTCTTATCTACCCTCTTGGGCGGTCCGATCTGTTTTTACAATCTCCTGTACTGCAAACGTCTTGTATCTCCTTGCCTCTTCTCTTCCTCTTGCCTGCCAGGCACACTGAACAGACCCGGACGGACACCGAACCATGGATTTCAGGATTTCTCTTGCACCCCAAGGACAGGACTCGACCCAGGAATTTTTCAAACCACAGGATTCGTTCGTGAAGAACAAAAGGAACACAGAACTTGGCCGGATCCTCGCCCCTTCATTGGGGTGGTCGAATGGGAGCTGGGGACAGCTTCCGTTCGATTCGTCTAGCCAGACGGGGGAACAGTATTCATACACTCCAACCCTTCATGGTGTTGAAGTAAGTAATCGCCTGTGCGCTGCACACCCAACTCACAAACCACTGGATATCCTGCCTGCATATTTCCCACGCTCGCCCTCGCGGAGAGGAGAGTCGCCCGGAGTTTGATCTTGCCCGCCGGATTGACTGGCCCAGAGGACATGGCCCACGGAACCAGCCCGTGGACGTGCGCGCGTGCTTGTTCGAGGAATGGCCCACAGGCACCTGCCTGCTTTCTTCCCACTGGATACGGATTTTCATGGACTCTTCACCCTTCACACGATGCTGCGCCTGCGCAGTGTGATTATGTGACGGAGTTCTGACCGGATGGACTTGGACGACCCTTGCCTGCCCAACTGGTTCACGACAAGATGCGACACATACCAAGGATGGACAATACAGACAAGCACAGGAGGACCTGTGCTCGACATGCCACTGATGGACACCTCGCACCGCGAGCTCGACCTCACCTACGCCCCCTGCCCATGGAATCTACCCCAGTCTCCGTGTACCGCTTGGGATTCAGTACCAAGCTGCGGAAGCCTCGCGCTTTATTCAAGCCATAGGCAAGACTGTTCGCTCTCTGATCCTACGGAAGGACCAGAAGTTTGTTCGACAAGGACCCTTTATCCCAGGCTTTGCATGACATGACCGGACACGCACCTGTTGTTTTTCTGCTCGACCCTTGGGACCTCGAAACGGCAACCCTGCCATTGATGGACGACATTTGCCTGGATTTGTTTCTCGCTTTTCGAGTGCCCAACTCATGGACCCATCATGGATACGAACCTTTTGCCCGGACAGTCTCTCCCCTTGGAGAGCTCGACATACATGCCCACACACAACCCTGGACTTTGATGCAACCCTTTTCGTCATGGACAAACACCCCATTCTGGACCACAGCCTAGGACCTGGCAGGACTCTGCTTGCCTGGCAATCGATCATGGTCTGTGAACGGTGCCCCCAACCCCGATTCTTCCTGAACCCACCGCTGACCGTGCATGAGCAAACAGGAAGCAAAGTTGCGCCCCATGTCGAACTGTTTTCCTCGTCTTGTTTTTCTGCGATTGCTTGCTTTTCATCACTAGTGGAGACACAGCACACTAACCCTTCCCCTCAGCGACTACAGCTTCTACCAGGCCGCCATGATCCCCAACCCCGGAATGTTTGCCTTTGCTTCTCAGACAGGACCAACCTCGGACCCCATGAGCGGTTCGTCGTGGGACACAACCGGAGAAGGTTCACAGAACTTCCAGTCGGACTTCCTGGAGACTGGATCCTCCCACCTGGGAGATGAGGACTTTTCTTTCCTCGACGGAGCCATGACCCCCAGAGGCCATGCTGCCCACGCTGCTGAGGACCTGCAGAGCAAGTGGGTTGGCGTTCCTGCCGCACCCGCGGCCGTCGTCCCAGTCGGCGGTGAACCGATGAGGCGCGGAACCTCGCGGACCTCGACCGGGAGCCACAAGCACCGCGTCTCCAAGACCAAGACCAAGATGACATCGGCGTCGTCGCAAGTATCTTCTCGTCTGTCCAACCTGGACATGTCAGGTAATGCTGTTCTCTACAACGGATCCCGCCCCGCCCACCTGGATATGAACCAGTGCCTGTTCACGAGCGGCGTCTCGAACCAGGTGCTCTTCTCTGAGATGCCCATGGACCTCCCCGTCGGTGCCGACGTGCTGCCCTCGCCGCCGACGGAGATGAGCATGCACGTCGTGCCTGCCCACATGACACTGGACCTGGATCACTCGCCCTCTGCCTCTTGGGCCTCCCTCAGCACCCCCGAGTCTCACTTCTCCTCCCCTGCCGGCAGCCCCAACGGCACGTGGATGTCCGAGCCTCTGATGGCATCGCCGCCCCGGAGCGACAACGCATCGCCCATTCTTGGAGCTCACATGAAGTTTGTCCCCCTTTCTCTTACCCCGACTGTCGGTGTTGTCCTAACCACAAGCTCCCCCACCAGGTCCGAAGGCGTCTACTCCGGTGATATCATGTCCGCCGACCTCGGCGGTAGCATGATGACCATGATCGCCGACGAATTTGGCCTTCCCACCTCGTTCCCCAGCCGTCGCTCGACTGATGGCGAGTCGGCGCGTGACCACCCTCTGTACAAGGACGCCAAGCCTGCCACGGACGGACTGTTCCACTGCCCATGGGAGGGCGATGCGAGCTGCAACCACAAGCCTGAGAAGCTCAAGTGCAACTATGAGTGAGTAGTTCCCTGACTGGCGCCGCGACCTGTTAGCTAACCTTTGCTTTCCTACCTACAGCAAGTTCGTCGATTCTCACCTCAAGCCCTACCGCTGCAAGGACCAGTCGTGCGAGAACGCCAGGTTCTCTTCCACTGCGTGCCTCCTGCGCCACGAGCGCGAGGCTCACGCTATGCACGGCCACGGTGACAAGCCCTTCCTGTGCTCGTACGACGGATGTGACCGGTCCATGCCTGGCAACGGATTCCCTCGCCAATGGAACCTCCGGGACCACATGAGGCGCGTGCACAACGACAACCGCATGCCCGGATCGCCAACCGGCACCGGACACAGCCAGCAGCCGGCCAAGGGCCGCAAGCGCAAGGATGCGCCCAAGGCTGCGGCTCCCAGCCGCAAGGCGAGCACCAAGGCCGGTGCCGTCGAGGCTGCCGCCCGGGAGACTCAGTCGCAGCGCCCGCTGCTGGAGGAGTGGACCGCCCACAGGAAGGCCCTTGAGGACATTGTCCGCGACATGAGCATGTTCCAGGACACCAAGAACGGCCAGCTCTACCAGGCTGCCCAGGACCAGATCGCCGCCATGATGCGTCTGGACTCGCACGGAGCCTTCTCCACCTCTGGCTGAATGAAGCAACACACCCGAGGACAGGACAGGACATTACATTTCAACGGCAGACCATATAGAAGAACATGCCATCCAGGCGCACTCCGCCGGACTGGCCAGCATTTGACGCAGCGTTGGTGGCAGGTACATAGATCCGAGGGTCGCTATCGATCCCTCGGCGTGCATCTGCCGCATCGACCCTGATATGGGGCGAACAACGAACTGCGCGAATGAGCCGCAGATGACCTCGCACCAGCGAGATGCCATCTGCGAGGGACCTCCAGCCGCGCGACCATGGGATAGCCCGTGGGAGCAGCGGCGGCAGGCAGCCAGCACAAACCTTCAGGAGAAGGGTGCAAGCCGCGGAGGCCGCGTGCAAAGGAGGAATAGGGGAAGCAGGCTTGACGGAGTCGGGAAGATTGATGGACAGGACGGACGGAGAAGATTTGACTACAGATGAGCAACCAAGGATAGAAGAGTGTTTGACTTGTGCGAAGTAGATAGACAGCATGCTTGCAGCAAACGGAGCGATTACAAAGATCTGGACATATGCCCTGTGATGAATTCGAAGTCTCTCTTCAGTGATGTTGAGGATGAGTCGGCGACTTGGTAAGCAGATCGAGGACAGACACAGTGTGTGGTGGTGAACGCCGAGGTCGGCGATGGCGGGGATGTCGGGGGATGGATCCAGACGACCGTGTTTTAGGGCGAGCTAGAGTTCGGCGACTGGCCGGGAGGCGGTGCATTTCCGGCGTCCACCCTCTGTCTTTATAAACCATTCCCAAGCCGGCCGGCTTCTTGGTAACGACCACAAAACACAATCACAACACACACAGCTGCTTGACTTGTTGGTCATCATCTCCTCACTACAACTTTCGTCACGAAGAACATCACAAAAGGCATCAATCACCTACCAAGCCCACCATGTGTATGAAGGCGACCTGTCCCAACTGCTGTGAGTCCACCCCCTCTCCCCCATCCGGCCGACAGCTGACACCCAAAACAGCCAAGCAGACATGGCGTGGGTGCGGGAGTCACATCCCGTCCGCACTGGCGGGCGTGCCGGAGGAGGACTGGTGCACGTGCACACCCAAGGTCGAAGTCGGCGGGAAGCAGTACCCGCCTGCGGCGCCCTTTCAAATGCCCGGCCTTTCGTGGCTGACGGGCAGCGGGAAGCAGTGAAGAAAACAGGTTGACTCGGGGGTTGGTTTGCCGTGGTGGGTGGCATCTGTCTTTTTGGGGTCACGGTGTTTACGATTTTGGGGGGTTGGGAATGCGAAGATCGACCCTTGTCTGCTTGGGGCAGGCCGTACATGACTGATGGAAGTCTCTCGGTATGTGGGCAAGGAGAGAAGCCTAGATGGGAAAGTCTTTGGCGTGTTCGTGTCAAGAATAAGGGGACCAGTCCCCTTTTTCACGGCCACGTTGTTGTCGTCTTAACCATGGGCACAGCCAATCGCATCTCGTCGGTTGGCCGTGGGAGGGTACCGGTACCATCTGCCCAGCTTCGCGGATGCCGAGATGATGGGTATAGACCTGTAACCTCTTGTGGTGTCAGGACTGCGGATGGCGTGCAGTGTGTGTGTGAGTGAGAGGCATCGGATCAGATCAGTCGCTGGGTCTCGGCCAAGCCCTCCAGTCTCCGGCAGTCTAGGGTTTGGGGAGAGATGGGATCGCGCATGGCATTTCCATTTCGGAAGGAATATCGGGATATGAATCGTTGGGCTGGGCTGGACTGAGCTGGACTTGGGTAGTAGGGTTGTGGTGTCTACCTGCGGGTGAAATCATGTCGACTCGGGGCGTGGGGAGAATTCCATGGTTCCGAGGGGGGGTTTAGAGGGAGGCAGAGAAGGAAGCTGGCTATAATCTTTCTTATTATTCCTGTCTATGTATGATTGTTGCTTGTCATTCGTAGGCACACAGCGTTGCAACAAGTCCTCGCGGCCTCTCTCCCCTGATGCATACCACCCCCTTCCCGCCCCGGATCTACGCGCATCATCTCCCCCTAGCGCCTCTTCTCTGGGACCACAACCAGACCAGGCCTCCTCGGAACAGCCTGGCAATGCTCCGTGCTGAAGTTGCCTGACACGGACTTGGTTTTGGAGTCGCGACTCGTCACGCCGTGAACAGAGCGTCTGTGCGAACTAAGCGATGCAGCGGATCGCCCGTTTCCGAACACCACACCACACCTACCCTCTCACCCCCACGAGAGTCCGGCTGCGCGATGGAGACCTGACACGAGGGCTCGAACCGCACCAGAAGCCTTCTACAGGGTCACCCTAGAAGGTCTCTGCGGGCGCACCCACGCTCCCCCCATCTGAGGCTCTGCCCACGAGGCGCGTGGCCAAGGCATCGACAAACTTCTGTCACCCCTGCATCCGTGCGCCGGCTCTGGGCACGGCCCATTCGTTCCAGGACTCGGGACTTGGATCGATCTTCCCCACATCCCTCCGGGAGTTGGGTTCGTGGGACTCTTGCTGTATTAAAGGCGTTCGTTCCCATGAGCCCATGCCCATGTCTCCCGTGTCCTGGACCTCCTGTTCTTCTTCTCAAACATCTCCAGCTTGTTCAACGATACCATCGGATCCACTCTGCTCGGCATATCGACTTACATCGACTCTTACATAGACAGGACCCTCTTACTACAAGTCGACTGTACAAGACACTCACCGTCAAAGGCAGCTCGAGAGCTGCTGCTGGCAGACATTCACCATGAGGGCCCCTCCAGCAGACGTCCTGCTCGGCTGGCCGACGCCAGACTACCAGAACCCCAATAGGCTCGGACCTGCAGGCACAATTATCGCGGCAGTTCTCTTCGGCGTGGTCACTGTCTTGCTAGCAGTCCGTGTGTGGACACGACGCTTCATCACCCGCAGCTTCGGCCTGGACGACATTCTCATCCTCATCGCCTATATCCCCGCCTTGGGTTTCTCAGCCACGGGCATCGTGGCCCAGCACCGCTTCGGCTGGGGCACCGACGTCTGGGACGTGCCACCTCAGCTCTATCCGGGGGCCATCAAGTCGGGCCTCGCGAGCTATCTCTTCTTCGACCTGGCCACCAGCTTCACCAAGCTGTCCATGCTGGCTCTTGTGTACCGTCTTGCCGGTGGCCCCTCCAAGACCCCGCGCTATCTCGTCGTTGCCCTGGCCACCTTGGTCACGGCCAGCTGTATCTCCTTCTTGTTGGTTTTGCTGCTCCAGTGCCGGTAAGTGCAGCCTTCTCTCATCGGTTTTGACGAATGCTGACCAGGCTCCTGCTTTACAGACCCCTTCACCTCTACTGGGAGGTATCGTTCAAGGAGCAGAACTGCATCAATGAGGCCATCCATCTCCTCGTTGCCGGCATCATCAACACCTCGACCGACGTCCTCGTTGTCATTCTGCCCCTGGCCATCATCGTTAGGCTGCAGGGCACAGACCGAAGACTGGCGCCCCGTCAGGCTCTCGTCGTTAATCTGCTGTTCGCCGCTGGGTTCCTCGCCTCTGCGGCCGGCGGTGTTCGGACTTACATGACCTGGCTGATGACCACCCATCCCGACCATAACACCACCCGCCGCGCCTGGATCAGCTGGACCGCTTCGACCGTCGAGCTCTACGTCGGTATCACCGCTGCAAGCCTGCCAGCCACCAAGCCTTTCTTCGCCAAGTACCTGCCCTCCATCCTCGACGCCCCCAGCCTGTCCAGGTCCTGGAACCGGTCGAGGCGTGGACCAGCCAGCGGCGCCCAGTCACCGGACGAGTCCATGGCTGCCTCCAAGGGCTTCCACGGCCACGTCTTGACGCGGGATTCGCTCTCGACCATCCACGAGATCGATGAGCAGCCCGTCTTCATGCGCCAGGTGGACATTCCGGAGCCTCGGCGGGTGACCTACTACGACTCCAACAAGCCACTGAGTTCGCGGGCCTCCAGGGACGGCGCGTCGTTCATGACGTTCTCGGTCCGGGACGTTGAGCCGATGAGACCTATTTTTGAACGGTCAGGCAGCAGCAGCAGCGACGTGTCTACGCGCAGGCAAACTGAGGGGGCTTCTTTTGTGTAGAGGTCGTATCTGTCTTTTTTCTTTCTTTCCATTTTCTGTCATGGCAAGCGAGCATTGTTGTTTCCAGATCATAGCAAGCGAATATGCATGCATGCATGCATGCATGAAGGCGTTGTGGGTTGGCATATCGGAGAGGGCATTCTCGCATGGCGAATAGACGCCGTCGTCATTACCTTAGATACCCCAAAACTACTTCCCTACATATCATCTGGCCCACCGTGAGAAGCGTGTGGAACGATAGACCTCAGACGTCGGCGAGGAAGCGGGCCACCCTCTCGTTCATCCAATGTTGAGCCGCAGGCTGCTTGACCGTGTGGTTGGCGCCGGGGATCAGGCCGGAGAGCGGGTGCACGTTGGCACCGAGCCTCTTCCACGAGTCCACCAGGGCCTGTCTATCGACAGAGGCGGGAACGTGCTCGTCCTCGGCTGAGTACAGGGCCAGGGTGGGCTTTTCGAAACGGTTCCAGAAGTTGGAGACGGTCTCTTCGTCAAGGTCTGAAGAGAAGTAATCATCGTCTCCGCTGTACACGGCGCGAGCATGTTAGTAAATGGTTGATTTGTTGAGTATACTGAGACGTACCCCTTGCCGATCAGTGAGTGCCATCGGTAGGCGTTGATGGGATCAAAGCAGTGGCCGACCTGCTCGGGGCGGAGCATCCACTGGCCCTTGCCCTCGGCGACCATGGTCGATGCGAGCTCCACGCTTTTCCGAAGGACGTCGGCGTCGAGGAAGTTGGCGGCGCCCTCGCGATCTGAGACCGGGCCCTGGAGGATGAACCCATCGACAGGGTGTTCCTTATTTGTGGCGTACTCAATGCAGTCCTGGCGTGGTCAGTGTTGTCTGGTAGGAAGAAAAGGCCATGTAGGCAGAGGCCAACCTGGGAGCCTGTTGAGTGGCCCATGAGCACAATCTTCTGCTTCCCCAGCACGCGGAGATAGGCCACGAGGGATGAGATGTCCTCAACGTCATTGGCGAGGCTCGAGTACCCGAAACCGGTGAAGGAGCTTCTTATGCGGATCTCAAATATGGAGTAGTCGAGGCTGGCCGCGGCGAGATGCTCGGCGAGGGGTCGTACAAAGGGGACCGTGTGAGGGCCATCGCCGAGACCTCCGACGAAGATGATGGCGTTGCGTGCGTCAGGCTGGCCAATTTCGTAGGCGCACGAGCCCTGCGTAGGCGAGTCGAAGGGATGAACGGTGCAGGTGTACGGCATGTTGGAGGGAGTGATTGAGTGGTGATGGTTGAGGTGACGTTAGGCGAAGGACAGGACATGAGAAGCGGGAATATGGTTCGATGATGAGGTACTTCGCAGGATGCCTGTGAGCCAGCCTCC
>JACAFV010000136.1:76110-105775 GCA_014635975.1 Plectosphaerella sp. P0831 | reverse complement strand
GGGGGACTTGGCGCTAAACATTGAATCCCACAGCGCTCACAGCGTCCGCTCCGACTTTTTACAGCGCCTCCCGGCCCCCCCCACCGGCAGGCTTCCACTCCATTCGGGCCATTTCGGTGATCGGCCTGGCTGCCCGAGATTCAACCACCATCAATCATCACCAAACCACAACACCGAGGCCCATGCCGGCCATCATCATCAAGAGCCGACGACGGCGCTCACCATGACATCCACCTCATCTACACCAGCTCGCAACGAGTTCTTCCAACAGGCAAATCTGTCCACCCCCCAACCCTGCACGTCTGTCCAGAGACTGACCAAACACAGCTCAAAAAGTACTGCGTCCCCATTAGCGGCCATGCCCTTCGCGGTGACGACGGGCCCGAGGCCATCCGCAAGCTCACCGAGCTGACGGAACAGCTCAACCTCGTCATCCGTCAACAACTGGACCTGGATCCCTCCGTCCTCAACGACAAGCTGGCCGACTATGTCTTCTTCCCCCTCTCCCACGTCCTCCGCCATCAGGTCAAGCATCCCGCCCGCCTCATCGAGGCCTGCATCCGATGCACCACGATGCTCATCTCCCACGGCTGGAAAGCTACCGTACCGCCGGAGATGGTTGAACAGCTCCTCATTCTACTCACTTTCATCGTCGGTGGCGTCCCCGGTCGCGAGGAAACTCACGATCCCCCCGAGGAGGTGGTCGTCGAGGCCCTCGGCTGCCTAGCCGCTCTCATTACAAACGCCAGCGCGTCGGCCGCCGCAGCCGCCTCTCTTGTCGATGCCAAGAACATACCTTCTCTGGGTCACGCCGTCACCGTTGTCCTGGAGAGCATCGTCGACGGCAAGACTCCAGAGATCAAAACCCAGGCCATCAGAGTGCTCCAGGCCATGTTCCTCGGCATCAAGGACCACGCCGCCCTGGCCACCTTTCTGCCCGGCGTCGTGTCCAACCTGGCCCGTCTTCTGGCCACACCTGCCCGCGAAAAGACACGCGTACTGGTGGGGGCCATCGAGTCTCTCCAGAAGGTCCTCATCGCCGTTCTCTCGGACCTGCGCACTCGGTCCATCCTGGCGAGGCCACCCGCAGACGACGAGGCCCAGACCGAAGGCAAGGCTGGCGACAAGGTCCTCAACGCCTCATGGCTCAGGGCTACGACCATGCAAATCAGGCTGGCCCTTGTCGGTGTCCTCAAGCTACGGACTTACCAGTCTGAACCGGTGAGAGATGCGGCGGGAAACCTGGCCTTGGCCCTGCTCGATGAGTGCCACAACACGCTCGAAAATTGCGCCTCGCTTCTCGTCGAAACGAGCATCATGCTCGCACCCGAGGAAGTCCCCTCCTTCCCCGCCCTAACAAGTCTGAGCGACTTGGCCACGATATACCCCGAGCTCGGCGAGACCATCAAGGCCACCGTCTACGCATGGATCACCGGCCTGCCCCGTGTCATGCAGTCTGCCGACGAGGAGAAGAAGCAGAGGGCCCTCCAAAACGTTCTCAAGGGCACACGCCTTGTGTCTCAGCTTCATCTCGACTCTTCAACTCTCGACGACGCCGTGTCGCTGGCCCTGCGAGAGAGCGTTTCGTCCCTCATCCAAAGCGACCGACAGAGGCCCGCAGTTCACTCCATCTCGGCCGACCTGCAGGTGCTTGGTGACCGAGAGCGCTCTTTGTCAGGAGCCCCTGCTGCTGAGTTCCCTCTGGTGCTGCTATCCCAGGACAGTCAGTCAGGCACGAGAACAGAGATGCTGGCCCTCTTGTCCAACGTGGGAAACGCCGCTCACCAGGTGAAGCTGTCCTTGGAGATGCTCGACTATGCGCGGGAGTCGGAGGGTGCCTCGCAAGTGTCCTCATTTTGGCTCTCCTTTGAGCTGACCAAAGCTGCGCTACATGCCTCGAGCGATATTGACGACTTTTTCGACTTTTCCTCCGTCACCGAGAGCTTCGAAGACCCCAAGGCGGCTCTTGATGAGCTTTACGCGTATTCCTCCTCGCTTTTAGATGCCTACGGCGAGCCCTCTGACGCAGACTGGAAGATGCAGGCCATTGCCTTGGAGGTGGTCGCCTTTGCAGCGTCCCGGTCCAAGGAGGCCTTCAGACCCGAGCTCATCGACGTTCTGTACCCCATTGCCACCCTGCTCGGGTCACCGGAACCCGGATTAAGGAGCCATGCCATCACGACCCTCGACATGCTCGCTGCGTACTGCGGCTATACGTCCGTGTCAGAGCTGATCGTCGGCAACGCCGATTACATGGTCAACTCCATCTCTCTCCGCATGAACACTCTCGACATCACCCCCGCCTCGACCAGGGTACTCATCATGATGACTCGCCTCACCGGACCCAGACTCATTCCCTACCTGGACGACGTTGTCGCCTCGATATTTGCAGCTCTTGACAACTACCACGGCTACCCAGTGTTTGTCGAGAGCCTCTTCGCCGTCCTGAAGGAAGTCGTCGAGCAAGGCGTCAAGTCGACTAAGCTGCTTGAGGATGGGCGCGAGACCAACTCATCCGGCCACAGGAAACAGCGCCCCGCTGCTACCAACATCGAGGACGTGCTGCAATTCCTGGAAAAGCGTGAACGACGGAAAAGGGAACGTGAGGAGGAAGACGCTGCCATGGCCGCCATCAACGGCCATCCGTCTCAGCCCTGGGGCACCGAGACGAACGGCACCGCAGACCCAGCCGATGAGGAGCCCAGCACAGAGCTGGAAAAGGAGAAACCACCAAAGACACCCACGTATATCCTTCTCGAAAAAGTCGCCTCCCTCACACAGCACTATCTCACCTCCCCAACGCCGACCCTGCGTAAATCGCTCCTCGACCTCCTCTCATCAGTCTCCCCCGCCCTCGCCAGGGATGAAGACGCCTTCCTCCCCCTAGTCAACGCCATCTGGCCCGTCACCATCTCACGTCTCCACGACCAGGAACCTTTTGTCGTCCTCGCCGCGTGTGATGCCCTGGCAGCCCTATGCGCCACTGCTGGGGACTTTCTCTCATCGCGCGTCAGGACGGAATGGGCCGATGGCCTCGGCCGCTGGTGCCGCGCCAAGAAGGACGAGGCGTTGCGCAAGACCTCTCGCACAACTCAGCCGAGGATATCGGCGTCGCCCTCGTCTTCGTTGCTTGCCGGGGTTGATGCTTCACCTGCCCTCTCGCGCGGTTTGGGTATGCTGGAGCTCAGGCAGGCGGCGTCGGTTCCTTCGGGGGATGTGGCCTATGGCACTGGTCTTGGCCGCTTCGCCTCGGCGGCGCAAATATGGGAGGCTGTCGTAGCGCTGCTTGTTGCTGTCGTCTCGCACGTGCGGGTGCCTGACGACATCTTTGACGAGATCCTGGCTCTCCTGGCCGACCGTCTGGCGCGGGATGAGTCGGTCCGCACCGCGCTCGAGGTTGTCAACGCCGATGCTGTATGGTTCGCCATGTATGAGCAGGGAATGGTCAGCGGCATGGACGCGCCGCGGCTGGACAACGTCGTCTTTCGGCCAATGGAGGTGTTTACATAGCAAACAAGATATCCACATGTGAATAGACAAGACATCACGTATGTTTCAAAAGAGTATCGTGTTGGCGCCTCCTGTGACGCGGCGTGGATTCTGATTCAAAAAACGCATGCTCTCACGCGGATCTAGATGTTCTCAAGTCTACCACCTTATCTACATGCCCCTTCTTCGACGACTAGCCCGGTTCGGGCATGCCTACCGCCTCGACCCGCTGCCTACGTCGGCATCAATGTCCGTCTCGACCATTTCAATGGCGCTGAGGCTAGGGAAGCGTTTAGAAAAGTCCGACAAGTAATCATCCTTCTCCCTCGGCGTCATGCTCGGCCCGGATTCATCGGACGGGCCAGCGCCGACCGGGCGGTTGGGAGCGACAGCAGCTGGCTTTGACGCGATGCTGCCACCTGTGGGTATGTTGTTGAGATGAACCGGCTTCCGGGGTGCGGGTGGCTTCGCGCCTGCCACTGGTCGCCCACTGGGGAGCGGCTCGGTGCTGGGGTGCCTCAGCTTGTTGACGATAATATCTTGGTCGCGGGTCTGAGGGGGCGGCATGGTCGCGATGGGTTTCCGAGGGATCTCTGGCAGCTGCTTTTCAACGCGGCTTGAAGCGTGGGCCGTGTCGGAGTACACGCCATAACCTTGCGCGGTGCGCGTGACTGGGCCTCTCTGGCTTTCATCAAGGAGGCTCTGCATCCTGTTCTGGATGCTGATGGCCCGAGAAGAACCTCCCGCTGGCTTGGGCGGAAGCGCCGGTGCCTTGCCAGATTGTCCCTGAGCCGCCTTGCGTTGACGATACTCGGCCTGGGCGGCTTCGACCCGTCTTTCTTCCTCCTCGAGCTGCAGGCGCTCCATCTCACGCCGTCTCTCCGGCGACATTTCGTCAATGTCGTGTGCCCTGCCGTCGTCGCTCCGCCCGTCAGTAGCTTCAGATCCTGCAATGGGCGTGAGATCGCGACGGTCGAGCTCCTTCTGTGGCGATGGGGTCCGCCTTGATGCAGGTTGCTGCTCGAACCGCTTGAAGGCATCTCCAAACTTGCCGGCAAAGATATTCTTCGATCCAGAGGAAGTAGAGCTAACGCTGGACTTTTTGATATGCCATGAGCTGCGATCCTTCTTGGCATTGGATTCTTCTATGCTGCGCAAAAAGTCGACGTTGGATTCAATGTTGGTCTCTTCCTCTTGGGGAAGACCAGGCGAGGGGCTCTGGTCCAAGAACCCGGGAGAGGGTAGTGGCGAGGGCGAGTTCTTCGAAGCGTTTTGACGTTCGCGCAAAAAGTCTAGGCTCGACTCGAGGTGGGTGCTCGCCGGCCTCTCGCGCTGAGATGTTCTCGCAGGCGGCACTGTACCAAGGTACTCCGCGCTGGGCCTCCCTCCTTCCAGGGACGGCCTCGATGATGATGAGGCCTGGTGCTGAGGAGGCTGAAGCGAGTTGATGATGCGGGGACTCGCTGCCCGTGGCTCATCGGCCCTGACTCTCAGGGACGGATTGTCTGGCTGCCTCGGCAAGCTGGTGGAACGGTGATGGTCCGCGGACGGGACCCGCCAAATTGGCGCCCCGCGGGCCTTCTCGATGCCCAATGGCGGGCTTGACCCTGTTGCAGTTGAGGTATATCTCTGCGTGGACTGGGCGGATATGGCCTGAAGCTCTGGGTTCTTAATGATGATGGCCGAGGCCCGGCTCATTTCAGAGGGTTTCGGGGGCGCAGATGCCGTCTTTTTTACGTCCACGGTGGGCGGCGGTGATCTGAGCGAGGGCGAAGCGTGCCCAGAGGCCGGGGCAACAGCTGGGGTGACGGTTCGAGGCCGGGGTGGCTCGACTGGTTCAGGGCTTTCATCCGCGGGGCGAGCAAATGCCTCATCGGCCAGATGTTCTGTAACTTTCTGGCTCAGGTCCTGGTTCTGCCCTGGAGGCGATGTCGGGGAATCAAAGCTGAACTTTGTGCCCTTGTCGTGGAGAAGGGAGAACTGGTCAAGGGAGGGGAACCGAGATGACAGCTCATCTTGAGCAGCGCTCGGGGGCGCGGCCTTGGTATCAAGGGCTGCAAAGGGGTCTCCGCTCGTGACGCGACCCGGGGAGGGACTGGGCTTTTGAGGTGGTGCCTGGGCAGCAAGTGGTACTCTACCTCGCCTCATAGGCGTGATATCCGGTATCGATTGCTTTTCCTGGGGAGGGGGCGAAAACGTTGCTCCTACGACGGGCGCTGGGCTGGACTTGGAGGTGGCGCTGGCTGCGTCGTCGGAACGACTTGCCCCGGAGTAAATCTATGGCGGGTTAGAGCACTGCATTGCGATGACGGTCCGTGGAATGCATACATCGTGTATCGGCACGGCGCGGTTCTGCATGGCGCAGCTCTCCTTCAGCACCTGATAAATGTTTGGCCTAGCTTTTTGGTCTTCCCGCAGCATGGACGCTAGACAGGCATCTCGTCAGTCATCGGCTGGCCTCCAGCATAGGAGGCATGTTTACGAACCGATGAGCCGCTTGAGGCGGTCAGAGAAATTGGGGTGAGTGTGGAACTTGTAGCTCGCGTTGAGGATGGCGAGCTGCCCCTGGTCTTCGAAAGGGGTGGTGTAGTAGCACAGCTTGTAAAGCAGGACACCCAGGGCCCAAATGTCGGACTTTTCGTCAATGGGCTGTTTCCTGTAGACGTCGATCATCTCGGGGCTGCGATATTGCATGGTGGTATGCTTTTGGACATCCTCGTCGAGCAGTCTGCACTCGACGACGGTCTGGGGGGCGGGCTTGGGCGGCGAGGCGGAACCAAAGTCGCACAGCTTGAAGCGCCTCTTGGACCCGTCGGTGGTGATGAGGACGTTCTCGACCTTGAGATCGCGATGGAGCAGGGGCGGCTTGAGGTAGTGCATACATGCGACGCCCTCGGCGATGTCGGTGAAGATCTGAAGGATCTCGGGCTCGGTCAATCGATGCTGCAGGCGAGTGTTCATAAAGTCGATTAGGCCGCCGCCGTTGCAGTATTCCATGAGGAGAAAGACCTCGTAGCCTCCACCTCGCATTTCTGACGCATGCGAGTCCATGTAGAAGACAATGGGCTTGTGGCCCTTGAGGCGTTTCATGGTCTCGACCTCGATGCGCATGCCTTTAAGCGCGTCCTTATCTGGCACGGCGACCCTCTTGAGAACGGCGAGATCGGTCCCATTGAAGGGCTTCGGAAGCTTGACCAGATAGACGTGTGCAAAGCCACCCTCGGATAGGTACTTCTGTATGATGACACGGTGCGATCCGACCTGGATCTTGGTGCTGGGAGCAAAGGTGCCTGCTGGGGCTGCGGGGGCATGAATGGCCACCGGGGCACCGTAGGCAGCCGGCGCAGGCCTCGCGGCCATTTGATGACCGTGATGGGCCATTTGGCGACGTCCTGAGCTCGATTGTCGGCTACTCTGGTCGGTTGGAGGAGGGAGGGTAGTAGGTCGGGACGGGCGACGTGGAGGGTTGGACTGGGTGGTGTCGTGTCTGTCGAGAGGACGAGGGGTCGGAGAGTTAGGAGGGTCGAAGCTAAAGGGGTTCAGCTACGGCATTGAAAGACTAGATGTCGTCGCGCAAGGTTATGGTAAGCACGGTTCCCCGTCAGAAGAAAGGGCCGACGAGGTGTTGGTTCCCGAAGGCATACGCAAGTACGGGGTGAGGTTGTAGGAGCCGTACAGACGGCAAGGCAGCGCAAGTCAGCCAGCCAGGGGGGGGGCAAGCCAAGGTGCACGGCCACAGCGCAGGTCGACGAGGGTGGCCAAGGCCAAGCACCGTCATGCGGTTGTGCCAGGTTTCGTTTCCGGGCGGCGGCAGGCGGTCCGCAGGCAGTGTCCGGTGTGGTGCAGTGCATTGGAGAGGACACAGCAGCAGCGCTGAGAGGTGTCAAGTCAGCCCCAGCTGTGCAGGCGGCTGGCAACGGCGGGGTCCACTCTAGTGGCCCCCGCCCAATGTCATCGGGGGCCCCGCTCGTCTTATCGATAAGAGATTGCTGGAGAAATTTCTTGTCGGCAGCCGTCTTGTCGTAAAGTCGAAGCTGGGACGTCCTGCCTGTCTACCAATTCTACCAACACCTCCAATTGCCCGGAAAATCGATAACCATGGCCAAAAGAAAGAGAGTCGAAGTTGCGGCGCCTGCGCCCAGCGAATCTGTCGCGGCAAAGAAGGCCAAGTCCGCCGTCGCACCCAAGACGAAATCCAAGAAGCAGCAGCCAGAAGAGACAAAGACGAAAACCGAGTCCAAGACCAAGACTGAGCCCGCGAACGAGACGCAACCCGAGACCAAGACTCCTTCCGAGAGCACACCCCTGACGCTCCAGATTGTGACCGGTTCCTACGACAGGGTTCTCCATGGCATTATTGCGACGATTTCCTCCGACGAGGTCGAGTTCGCCGACTCGTTTCTCTTCAACGCCCACCCCTCGCAGATCCGCTGCGTCGCCGTCTCGCCTCCCTCTGCGCCCGCCCCGGGCCAGGACCAGAAGATCCTCCTGGCCTCCGGCAGCACGGATCCCAAGATCAACATCTACAGCCTGTCCGCCCACCCCCCGAAGCGCCGCTCGCGTGACGAGCTCTCCAAGGTCGCCGTCCGCCCCATTCTGGAGAACTCGAAGAACCGCGAGCTCGGTCTCTACAACCCCCACGATTCGACAGTCACAAAACTGGTGTTCCCGACCCGCTCCAAGCTCATCTCTTCCAGCGAGGACTCGACCATCGCCGTGGCCAAGACTAGGAACTGGGAGCAGATGAGCTCCATCAAGGCGCCGAAACCCAAGGCTGTCGGCCGCCCGAGCGGTGACACGGCGGCCCTGGGCGACACACCCTCGGGCGTCAACGATTTCGCCGTCCATCCCAGCATGAAGCTCCTCCTGACGGTCAGCAAGGGCGAGCGGTGCATGCGCCTGTGGAACCTCTTGACCGGAAAGAAGGCCGCCGTGCTCAACTTTAGCAGGGATATGCTGCAAGAGTCTGGTGAAGGGAGACACTCATCTGGTGAAGGAAGGAAGGTGGTGTGGGGTCCTGGTGCCGAAAGCGAGGAATTTGCTGTCGCCTTTGACCGCAACATTGTCGTCTTCGGCATGGACAGTCTGCCCAAGTGCAGGGTCATGCAAGACAGCAAGACCAAGATCCACCACTTTGAGTACATCGCCATCGGTGAGTCCCCGGCCGACACGCCCATCATGGCCGTGTCCACCGATGACGGCAGGATCGCGCTCTTCTCCACAGCAGACAAGGACCTGAGCGAGCCGCCCAAGGACGCGAAGCTCAAGGTGGCGAAGCCCATTGCCCAGATTGGCGGCAAGGAGGCTGGGGTCACGGGCCGTATCAAGGAGTTCACCGTGATGCGGACGGACGATGCCACGCTGCACATTGTCAGCGGCCACAGCGACGGCAACGTGCGGGTGTGGAAGGTGGCCGTGGACGACCTCAAGGCGGGCGAGGATGCCCAGGCTGTGAAGCAGATCGGCAAGCTCTTGGGAACGTACAGCACGGACAACCGTATCACCTGCACGACCGCTTTTGCCATGATACCCAGGCCGGAAGGCGAGGCGGAGAGCGACGGCGAGTTTGACGACGAGGAAGAGCAGGATGATAGCGACGAGGAGGAGGATTGAGGGAGTGTTGTCGTCGAGCTGTTGTAGAAATTGGACATGGATTCCCAAGCACATTACCGTGGAGATCGACTTGACAGTGCATGATGTTTAACAGATATGCCGTTGCGAGGACATTAGAGCTAGTGCCGGCAAAACCCCATGGCCTACCAACGTCCGCGTAGTTGAAGTAACGCTTCAGACTGGCGTTCAGTGGGTATTTTGGCCCCGATTAAAGACAGGCATCATGTATGCCGATCGGCATTTCTTGCAACATGATTTCCAACGTTTGGGCCAAGCTTTCTCCGGCCAAATCCTCAAAAGAGGGAGTCACCCGAAGATGAACAGCGGGATAGGCCTGACATGCAACCAGTTTGCAGATCGTTCGTGGCTGACGATCCGTTCACACATTCCCTCGGGCATGCGTGCTGGTATGAATGGCAAGGGCATCCAATCTTTCCTTTCTCACTGAAAGCCAAGTTGGGCGCTCAATTTCGGAAACCATCCGATGCAGGTCACATATCTGCTCAACAGTCAAGCTTGAGTCCGTCAAGAGCAGTTTGGCATGAGGCAGCAGAAGAAGTACTTTCCAAAGCGCACCATTTTCCATCGCAGATTTTAAGGCGCGGGATAGCGCAAAGGCTACTCTCTCCTTCCATGTCTTCGTGTTGTGTTCCGGCTCATCGCGCAGCCGAAATTGCATTGCCAGGTGGACCAGACGGCGAACGCTCCAGACGCTCTCGTCCGGTGCCTCTGCAGGAGAAGCGGCTTCGATGACGAAAGAGTATTGGGCTAGAAGTCCAATGTCTTCCTCGACTTCATGATCGCCGATCATGTATGCCAAGAGAAACGTGGGGATGGCTTCTCGGCCAAGCACCGCAAGGCAAGAGATGACATTGCTTGCCCTGGTGCTTTGGGTGTGTATCTGGTTAAAGTTGAGTTGCCACGTCACGACGACAGCGTTGGTAAGCTCAGAATCTCTCGTACCGTCGGAGAAGTTCTTCTTGAGAAGCTGTTCCGGGTCTTTCTTAAACAGAACCAAGTATTTGGCGATGCTTGTCTTTGGCCAAGGGGACTGGATGTAAGCAATCGCCTGCTTCATCGCTAGGGGAAGATAGTCCAGCAGTTTCGCTAGTTCTTCCACCAGTCGTCAGGGGATTTGTCGTCGGGCAGGTGAGTGCGGAAGAACTTGACGGCTTCGGACGGCGTCATGACTGTGACCTGAATCAAGGACGCTGTGTTATTGGTGAGGCGTTCGCCGATGTGTCGACTCCGTGTCGTCATGAGGTCTCGTCCTTTTCTTGACCCGGGAATGTACCATATGTACGGATGCTCTTGGGAACAAATTCCGTCAAATATATCGGACGTGTCTGCAATGTCAAGAATTACCATCCAAGGGCCACATTCCGCTGAAGAGAGCCAGTCTTTGATGATGCGTAGCATGTCCAGTGGTTTATCAACTTCATGGGTGGGCGAATTGAGCTTCTGGAGGGTCTCTAAGGTCTCCTTTGGGATTTGCAGGAACATCTCGCGGGCCGAGTCCACAAAGCGAGAGGCACTGGCGGCAGATATCCAATAGATGGCCCGACTAGGATCCTCGTCGGCTGTCTGGTAGGCAAACTCGATTGCAGCGCGGGACTTGCTGTGGCAGGCATCAGTCGTGTGCAGGCGTGCCCAACACCATAGACTTACCCAACTCCTCCAAGACCCCAGAGGACGACTCGGTTACTCGATCCGAAGCTCTTGGAGATGTTCTTGTACAGATACTTCCGTTGCACCAGATTCTCCGTGGCGCGATCGAAGTTCAAGATGAAGGCTGCGCGCTGCGCGCTGCTCCTGCTTGGATTGGGCAGTGGTCTGCAATTGTCGGAGGCCTGATCGTGCTACAAGAGGAGTGTCCCAGTACGTGTCAGATACACCATGGCTGCCAGACGACCACAGAATACAACAGTGATGTACTGACCATCTAGCCCGACAGCTTGTCTCTCGGGGTTCGGATTGAGGTTGCCCACTCTGACAATGAGGGTTTTGGCATATGCAGCAGCCACGGCTGCAGCGTACGGTTGCCATATCTTGTTATCGTTCTCTTTGCCGTAGTTGTTGCAGACCTCTCGAATAACCCCAGTACGTAGGCCGGTCGCCGATCCATAAGCCTCCATCTCAAGACCGATGATGTTGTATTTGTCTCGAAGCTCGAAGGCCCTCGAAACATCCTTGACCAGCTTTTCGCCCGTTCCAATCGATCCGTACGATACACGAGGGGTTTGATCGTCTGCTGGGTGTCGCGATGCAGCGGTTGCAGTCCCCAGGGGTGCCACGGGCAACTCTGGCCCGGCATCATTCCCCTTCCCTGGCCGTGCAAAAGTCGCAGGATATCCCTTTTTCACTACGCCGTGCTCGCAACTTTCGATCGCATCGTAGTATGACTGGAATTTCGCCTTTGAGCCAGAGCCTGGCTTAGAATGCAGACCTCCCCACTCGCCTTGGACTGCTGTGACAGCCGACCTGACGAGAGGTGCCGACTGCGCGAGTGTTGCGAGCTTTTCGCATCCGTCGGGGCCAATCTTCCCAGTGTCATAAGTAACTATTCTGGCGTCACTATGTGAAGGCACGGCAACAAGAACGTCGCCGAGACGAATATCTCGGTCCGGCAGCAGAGGAAGGCCAGAGACAACTCCTACCAGCAGGCTGAGCTGGATCTTGGGGAAACGGATCCGGATCTCTCTAGTCAGGGCGGCCGCCGTGACGTTGCCGTACTCTGATGCCAGTGTTGCGACTATGATATTGGTATTGTTGATGTGGCCAGCCGTCACGATGTATTGGCGACCTTCGGTATGGGGAAATGAGCCCGTGTGCCACTCGTCCAGCATCTGGATCGCCACAACATACTCGATTTCAAGTGGTGCAATCCACGCGACATGGTAGTCTGCCGGGTCGAGTTCCGGCATGGCTGGGTGGAGTTACTGTCTCTCTCGACTGTGGCGAGGCAGAGTGGAAGTCGGAAGTCGCCAAATTCGGCAGCTCGGTATATACTGCCATCGAAGGCAACGTTGCGAGAGTAGAAACGCAAGTAAGCTGTGTCGCATGAGACGAGCATACGGGTCAGCTGCTGCCTTAAAAATAGACAGACTGTAACTTCTTTTTGTCACAGCGAGCAATCACTGTCTAATATCATATACGTAGGCATCTGTGGGTTTCTTAATATCTGCTCAATCACTGACCGACCCTGAGTGTATTTTGATGTGACAGAAGACGAACTGCTGAACGTGTCATTTTACGGAAAGCGTTCCCTCGAGCAACCAGTAATTAGGCAACGCAGCTTCGAAAGTATGAGTTGAGTGTGGCCTCCTAGGTAACATGCCTAGAACAGCTACATCAGATGTTGAAGAATGGCGGTAGAAGGCTGAAGGTGGCGATGACCTCACAGCTGTCCTCTAGTGGAAACCCAAGGTCCCAGCGCACCAAGGAGGCGGGATCTTGACGAGCTGAAGCAGTCTGTCAGCAATCAGACACACAATTCAAGAATGACACCGATTCTTGCCCGAGAGTCTTGCCTGGTCTGCTGACAACCACTGTCTTGGTTGGCGACGGGAGAACCAGCCACACGATAACCCATGCCAGACTCATGCACATTGACGACACACAAGGAGTTCCAGGCCTTGAAGTGCGGGGTACGGTGCTTACTCGCGCCGGAATCAAACCGAGACGATCGTGTCCAAGTGACTAGCGAGTACGGTACCCACCCGGTACTCTGGCAGAAGCAGGTGGGCATGTAGCCTGAGGTCGGTGATAGGAGGACAATCAGAGGTGTGTATTCGTCTGTCGTGAAGTCCAAGGGTTCGGCGAGATGGTCAGGAGAGACGGGAAGGGCTGAGGTTGTGTGGCATGATTCCTCCAATGGACACGCGGCGGTATCTGCTTCATCATCCGAGCCACGCCATCGAGGATGCCTTGGCGGCGGCGGCGATGCGTCCCTGAATTCAGGGACCTTTGGAGGGGGGTGGTATGACTCGGGTACTTGGCGGGGGACCACCTGTTGGAGATTTTAGTTGGGTCTTTAGTTGTTAGAATGACTCGCGAGGTAGGTTTTTGTGATGGACGATTTTGAAGAGTTTGGCAATTGAAGCAATATGCAGTGGTAACCTCGAGGCTGGGTGCTGCAAGTGCTTCAAGTTGCATTGACGAATGTTTCTTTTGCAGGTCGATAGCATGGTACAGTACCTCCTAAGGCGCAGTGCAGGGCTCGTCCGAGCCACAGTGGATGGGTAGGTGCCCATCGTTGCCCTTGTACAGCACTTTGGGCTTCGCTCGAAATGGTCCGACAAGCACTGAAGAGCCCGGCCAAACGACCATTAAATTAATTAAATGGCATCCTGACAATCAAGTCGGAATCTGGAAAATTTAGTCGTCCGGCAGTAGCTCCTTAAAATGGATAGCCGTTGGATAATGCCAGGCTGCTTCTCTCGTAATCGACCCGAGTTACTGACAAGGTACCTTCACATGCCGTGCTTGCAACTTGAATTCTGTGCTGTGCGTCCGCGCATGCAGCGGCCTGCAGGACGGGCGACCATGGAAGGCGACGACCAATCCTCAGCTGAAGAGCAGACCAATGCTCCATTGCATCTCAACTACCGCTCCGCACCGCATCCCCGCCCCATGCATCGTCTTCTCATCCTTGATCACTTCCTTGCATCCATCGACCATCCTCAACAATTGTGTGCCAGCCCTCAGCAATATCACCGAGCACTGCCCCTCTCCGTATCCGACTCCATCTGCAGCAGGCTTCATTTCATCTCTCAACCGTTCGTTATTTCCACCGCTGTCGCACCGGCTCGCGTTTAGGTACGAGCAACGAACCGTCAGGGCGTCGCCAACACACCGCGAACCCGAGAACAAGAGCCCACTTGTTTCTCCACAGGACAGGTGCACCAGTCCAGTGTGGCAAAACGCCCTGCTGAGCCAAGGTGCGACCCTGGTCTGGGCCACAATTGAACTGAACCCGAACCGCCGCATCCCGTCCCGTGAGCTTTCTCCAACCCCGGGAAAACGAGCAGCAGACACGTGCCTAGAGAAAGCTTTCCCCTCCTCCTCAGCCTCGACCGCTAGCTCTCGCCATTCCTTTCTGGGAGACCCAACCTTCAACCTCCCTCCATACCCTTTCTCTCGAGCAGACCGCGTCTCCGAGAAAGATTGTTGCCGCGTTTCCCCCGAATTAGTCCCCCCCCTGTCACATCGACAGACAGAGAAATCCTACCATGTCCGAAGACGGTCCTCGCCTCGTCAGGCCCATCCCCCGCCGCCCCTTCGACATCAACTTCATCAGCCCTACACCCCCCTCCGACAACTCGTCCTCCCCGAGCCCTCGACCAGACTTTGAGCAGCCAAGACTGCTCTCGCCAAAGCCCAATGCCTCGGCATCCAACGCCTCCAGCGCCTCGGCGCCTGCGGCTTCAGACTCAGGGTCCATCAGCCGGACCCAGTCCATCATGAACCTCACCTCGTCCACCCTCTTCGGCATATACTCCCCGAGCTCCTCCTTCGGCGTCGGTAGGAAGGGCGGCGACCGTTACGATCGTGACGAGCCCGACACCCCGTGGGGCACTGGCGCCGAGACGCCCGTCAAGCGGAGGAGCAGCATTGACGAGTCAACCTACGAGCTCATGAGGGACCGCTCGACCGTCCTGCGTCGCCGCACATCGCGCGTCGTGCCACCGCCCCCCTCGGCCACAGCCACCGCGTTCTTCCTATTCTCGAGGGTCGCCCTGCTCTTCGTTCTTGGCATGGGATACGGCGCCCTCATAACCAGACTACATCGGGCCGAAGACCTGTCAAGCTTCAACATAGGGGGCGCTGTGGCCGGACCCGATTATGCGTGGCCGACTCTCGCGTTCTGGGGCGTCTCGGGCGTCCTCCTGGGCGCATTGCAGCCATGGTTTGACCGAGTCTGGGTCGAAACCTTCGGCGCCGAGGAGACGGACGACATTGACGGTGACGAGGGAGGCGATGGTCGTCCCGGTACAGACTGGGCAGTGGCCGTGCGCAGTATCGGGGCATTTGTCGGCATCGTCTTTGCCATTGTACGTCCCTACCATCCCCATCCCCAATTACCCCCGTAAGCGTCCGAGATTGTTGACTGGTGTGCACCTACAGCGAAGATTGCCGTGGGCATCGACCCTACAGGTGTCACTGACCCTGGCGCTCGTCAACCCGTTCCTGTGGTATCTCATCGACCGCTCCAAGCCCGGCTTCCTGCTGTCGGCGGCCGTCGGCCTAACGGGGTCGGCCGTGCTGCTGGGCGTGAATCCCGACATGATGCCCACGCCGTCGGGTTTCCTGCACCAGAACACTTCGACGACAGCAGCCGAGTTTGGCGAGTCGCTGACGCTGGGTGGGATTGCGACGCAAGAGACGCTGGAGACGGGTATATGGATGCTCAGTGTGCTATTCTGCAGCTGTGTCTGTTTCGGCAACATTGGTCGTCGTCTGGCGCTCAGCCAGCCATCCGTCGCAAGTGGACGATGGGCAGGCGTCAAATAAACCGTGTCCTGGAAAGGGACCTGTCTTGTTTAGCGCCAGCTCTTTGGTCTATACCCAGCATGCCGCTTGTCGCGGGGCATTGCTTGGAATCATCAGCCCGAGGATGTGCGTGTCCAGTATTGTACGGTCATAGCAGTGAACACATGGGTGAATTGAGTGTTTGGCCACCGAGGCCTATCAAGCGGTCATGATGCGCGCCACATGGAAGGATGCAGTCCGTAAGATGGCAAGTGGTGAATAAAGAAGATGCAAACGGTGGTGTGGTGTACGAGCAACAAATGAGAAGAGCGGTCAGCCTGTCAGCCTCGGCCTCGGCGAAGTTGACGCGGAGCTGACTCCAAGGCCGAGGGGCCTTCAACCGACACAACCAGCTACAGCTGGGTGAGATCGTTGGCGGCGTTCATATGCCTTGATTGGGTGATCCGTCGGATGCCCGGATGCAGAACACGAGTTGTATCGGAACCTGTAGCTTGTGTGGATGCTTGGAATGTTCGGGATCTAGGCCACGAGGACCAGCTGCGTGGGTGGAACTCGGCCGGGCTCATATCTTGATGACGCGTGGATCTCGCAGAGACCCGATCAGGGGGTGCAATGGGCAACCCCCAGCTGTCAGCTTCTCCAGTCTTTGTCCCTTGGAGTTTGGTGGTATCCATCAGTCAGTGGGCATCTTTAGGTTCTACACGCGTAGTCCCGGAGCCGGGGGGTGCGCAACGCGGAATGGCGCCGATGGGAACAACCACATGGTCGGGCACAGGGATCGGGAGAAGTGGCCTGGATCAGTGAACGTCTGCCGGGGAGGGGCCCTCTCGACGATGCGCCCCGCCTGCCGCTCAGCCTGGAAGCCAGAGCCGTTTGTGGCACGCGGATGCATGGGACGTGCGGTGCCTTGCATGGGAGGAAGCTCGCCGGCAATATTTCTCATCAGACAGAAGAAGAGGAGGTGGCTGAGCCGTTCTATGTGTGAGTTATATTTTATGCTACATCGATAAACTTTGGAAGAGTTGCACAGGAGTAATCTCTTCCAATGTGATTTCCCTGAAGTAAAGCCCCGGTTCGCTGGTAATATCTTTTAGAGACGACCCTGGACAATGTCGTCTTTCCTTGCCGATTGCGGACGCCTCCCAGTTTGCGGCTTCCGGGCCCTGAAACGGTACGGTTTTGTATGCCGGGTCAGGATTGAACACCCGACGGGAGGCTGCAACTGTCTGCGCCCGATCCGTGGTGCCAGGCCTGTGGAATAAAAAACGGCCAGATAAACTTTCCATTTGCACCGTTGGGGCTGGTACCCGTGAGGCTGCAGTGTCCGCGGGGTTCGCGCGCGGGGCTGAAAATCAATGTCGTCAGGGACTCTTGACAAGCGCGGGGCACTTGCCCTTTGTTGTCACAGTGGACTGAAGTTCCAGGTCTGCCAGGGCGCTGGCAGGGCCCTGTTTTCCGTTTCCAGCATGGCGTCCTCCAATCTGACGGGCGGTCGGCAGGGAGGTACTTTTTCAATGTCACGGAAGGAACCATCGAGGTCGCTCTTGCCCCCCACCCGCAATGCGAATGCGAGGCACGGGAAGGAAGGACAGAGACATGAAGTGGAATCACTGGAGGCAACTTCGCACCGCACTCGGTCTGGGCAAACTTCGTTGACCTCATGACAACCACCTCCGAACTTCCGTCTCTCGACAATTTGCCCACACGGACCAGACACACCTCGCTGTCGTTCAACGCCGAACCGACCCTGATTGGACACACCCTCCTCATGTATGACGATTCCACCGCTGGCTGGCGGCCACATCCCACATCGAGACCCCTGGTCCGAGACCCTGGAGAGACCCCCCGTCGCCGTCGCCGTCGCCGTCGCCGCTGCGCCCGCCCGCCGTCCCTCAGTCGACTCAAGTCTCAAGCTTGGTTCCCTCTGTTTCTTTGCGCCAGTCCAGTCCAGTCCAGTCCAGTCCAGTCCAGTCCCTGGTCCGCAATGCGCAGCGCGAAGCCCAAATGGCAGCACACATGGGACATGCCAAGCCACAAATACCTGCTGGATAGGCAAGGGTACTCACTTTCATGCTCGACGGACTTGCGCCCAGGGCAAAGCCAGATCCCCTCGACCACATTCGAACCCCTACTCTGGTCTGGCACTTAGCAGCTGGGGATCTACCTTACCCTACCACCCCCTTACTCGTTGTCGCGCAACAAAACGTCCCTCCTTCTTGCGCCCACCGCCCCTCGGCCCTGACAGGACAGACCAGATCAGACCCGCTCGGTCCATGACACCGCCAGGGAGATCGTGTCTCCATCTTTCTTGCTTGCTCTCTCGTCTGGTTACGCATACATTCTCGCCTTGGCTGGTCATCCGCCGTCAACTTCCTGACTACATACATCCTTTGCGCTCAACGACATCTTCGGCGCTCTCGGCATACCTGACCCCCCCCTAGCCAGACGTCCCCCCCGAATCCATATAGATCGCCTTGTCTTCACCGCCCACCAGTATTTATGAACTCGTCTTGGCTCGTTAGCGCATCGGCACAGTCGTCCATCATCACCAATCCTCACGTCTTGGCCGCCACTGAAGCTCGAGTGTCGCAACGTCCACCTCTCATCGACCTCCTGCCCGCTTCGTCATCCTCTTTCACCAGCGCCGACTCGACTTGCGCCGCGCATAGGGCGCCCGCTTCCTCCCTGTTCGAGCTCGGCACATCGATCTCGCAACGAAAGGCGATCGGCCCGACCCAGCGGCCTACCACCGGCGTTCATGTCCCAAGACCAACCAGACGTCTTGGAGAGCAGACCCTCGGCCTTGACTTCCAACCCTACGCATGAGGCCGAGGAGGAAAAGGACCATGGGACCGTCGACAACCCTTTACGCCCCGAGCAGATCCGCGCCATCATCCGCCTCTTCCAATGTCGCCAGTGCTCCCTGCCACTCCGCGACCCCGTGACCCTACCCTGCGGCCGAAGCCTATGTCGAAGCTGCCTGCCTGAGGCCAGGACCCGCGAGCACATCTCCTACCCCGCCACGCCTGGCAGGCTTCACGGTTTCGAGTGTCCATTTCCAGAATGCGGCAGGAAACATGCGCTTGGAGACTGTGGGGTGGATGTTGTTCTGAGCAAGGCCATCAACCACTTCAAGAAGTCGCTGGAGGACCTGGGAAAGCATGACACCGCCACCAAGATGTCCACGCGCATCCTGCCACGGGATGAGCGAGCCCTGACCGGGGTGCCCGTCATGGCCCCTTCGACAACGAGCTCCAGGGTCATGGCGGGCGGCAGGCTCGTCGCAACATATGTTATGGCAACAGAGGGTGAGCTGGACTACGATCTGGACCTCTCATATGAGGAGATGCTCGCCTCAGGGGAGCAGTTGTCAAAATGGGACGAGGAGGTCTACATGCGCATGAAGGAGACAGTCCGCACCGAGATGGACTGTCAGGTCTGCTACGCCCTCTTCTACGACCCCCTGACTACCGTGTGCGGGCATACTTTTTGCCGATCCTGCCTGCACCGGGTCCTCGACCACTCCCTTTACTGCCCTATATGCCGGAGGGGCCTTTCCGTCAGCCCGCTTCTGCACCGCCAGTCCTGTCCATCCAACGACTATCTCTCCAAGATCATCAACACTTTCTGGGCCGACGCCGTCCTGACCCGCGGCGACGCCCTGGCCGCCGAAGCCATGAACCGCCACCGCGAGTTCGACATACCCATCTTCGTCTGCACCCTGTCCTTCCCGCTTATGCCCACATTTCTTCACATCTTCGAGCCACGGTATCGACTGATGATTAGGAGGGCCCTGGAAGGTGATCGGACATTTGGCATGGTTCTGCCACGACGACCCACATCAGCAGACGACGATGCTCACTTTTGCGAGTACGGTACCCTCCTCAGAATCGTCAACGCCGAGTACTTCGCAGATGGTCGCAGCCTTATCGAAACTCAGGGTATATCCAGGTTCAAGGTCCTCCGCCACGGCACGTTGGATGGTTATAGCGTTGCCAAAGTTGACAGGGTCGACGACGTGAGCCTCGAGGAAGAAGAGGAAACAGAAGCCCGGGAGACCCAGCAACCATCGGAGGTTATGCGTAGCCCTGGCGTCCGCCGACATAGCGGCTCCCACGAAGAGCACGAGCTCTCCACGACCGAAGAGGAAGTCGCGCGCATGCCAACACAACAACTGTTGGAGTTTGCCATATCCTTCGTCAATAGAATGCGACAACAGAGCGTTCCGTGGCTGGCGCAGCGCATCCTTACCATCTACGGCGAATGTCCCAATGACGCCGCACACTTCCCTTGGTGGTTCGCAAGCATTCTTCCCGTCAAGGAGGCTGAAAAGTACAAGCTCCTACACACGACCAGTGTGAGGGAGAGACTCAAAATTTGCTGCAACTGGGTTGTTGAGTGGCAGACAAATAGATGGTATGTAGTCGCCCCTTAGTGAGATTTACCCCTCTTCCCGCCTTCGGCTGTTCCCATTCTTCCTACCTGCCCGTCTGTCACGTCGTTCTCTCAGCAATACGAATGCGGGCGGGGGGCTAAATTCATTATTTATCAGGAGCACACACATTGACCAACGATCAGGTCTCTCCCAGGCTGTCGAATCTTCTGATGAAGATGACTCCGACGATGGCGAAGTGTCTACTGAGGCCTGAACCTCACCACCAAATGCTCGTACACGGCGATTTAACCGCCACGAGAGCCACAAACTCCTCACGAGGTTCTCTTAACTATTATCTTATTTTTCATCATGACCAAGGTTTCTGGATCTTGGGAGAAGCAGCGAAATATGTGTTTTATTGGTTCTGTTTCTCAACATCTGCATACAGGCAAAATCGGCGACATACGCGTCGCATCATCATCTTGGATATATTCATGGCGCGATCATATAGCAGAGTGAGATACCTTATTCAGAACAGGGCGGGGAATAGTACGCTGGTGTTCTCATAACAGAAGAGATTGTGGTGTACCTTACCTTAGATAGTCAAAGCATGTCAAGCGGCAGAGATCTGTTCGTCATGCAATCTCTTGAAAAACATCACAGACGGCACGTGAGTGACCAGCGAATATCCATGTTCTCGGCAAAGGGGAGCGTACTGTCTCTTCCTGGGTATCATCGACGTTTTCTAACATATCGTGTCATCCATCCACCACCACACTGCTACTATCTCGCGGTCAAGCCGCCTCCGCACTGGGTGCTGCCACATCGTTCATCTCCGTGTCTTGTACAGTAGTTTGTTCCTCCGCGGCCTCGACAGATTGCGCCGCCGCGCCGTCTGCTGACGGAGGATCCTGAGACTCCTCCCCGTTCTTTGACGCACCGTAGATAAACTCCCGAAGAGCCGTCAAGGCAAACTCGAGGTCATCATTGACCAAAACCAGGTCGAACCCCTTTGTCAGCTCAGCATTATCCTCGGCCAGGAACGGTTCTGCGCTCGCCAACGCCAGGGTGACGGCCTCTTCGGCCTTTCCTGCCTTTTTCAGGCGGTCCTCTAGTGCCTCTCTAGTGGGGGGCGTGATGAGGATGAAGCGCGCGTTGAAGCCGTTGTCGCGCGCCTGCTGGACTGCTTCGGCGTCCATGAAGACAAGTGGCACCTTGCCGGCGGTCGAGGAGGCCTCGACAGCTCTGCGGCTGGTGCCGTAGTCAAACTCGTCGACGGTGGTGTACTCGAGAAGAACGTCGCCATCCCTGAGCATGTCAAAGGCCTGTTTCTCGATGAACTGGTGATCACTGTCGTTGGTGCCGTCCAGCTTCCGAGTCGTATGCCGTTTGATGAATGCAAATGTGCCAGGATTGCGCTGGACGAGGAGGTCGGACAGGGCCGACTTGCCAGCGCCTAGGGGGCCGGAGATGACCAGGGGCCGTTGGTCAGTAGGGGCCTCGGCCTTGTCTTCGGCCGCGGTCTCGTCGGGAACAGCATCCGGATCCTCGGGTTCTCCAAAGATGGGGTCGATGTTCTCGGGATCGCTGATCTTCTCAAACATGGACATCTTTGTCTTGGCCGCGATGCGCAGGGCCCGCCACTGCTTGCTGGCCTTGCTCTCGATTGCTGCCGCCTTCGTCTCGTCGTTGGTAGGCATTTCAATCTCCAGGTCGTCGTTGGAGATTGATTTCTGGAAACTCGCCAGCTCCGGCAGCTGATATCTGTCCGGTTGCTTGAAGTTCTCCATTTCTTCGTCGTGCTCGCTGTCCCGCATGAAATCGAGGGATAGCGAGTTCAGAGGCATGCCTCGCCGCCGCTTGTTGGCGGTCATTCTGCGGAGCTCGTCCTGGGCCTTGGCAAAGTCCTCGGCCTTGACGGCCTCCCGCTCAATGGGCTGGCAACTCTCGACCTTCCAGCGGACCCAGTTCTTATCCCTGGCCAAGACCGTGTCGATCATGCGGTGGAATTGGGCGCCGTCACTTCCCTGTTTGAGGCAGTCTTCGACTGTCTTCTTCATGTTCAGCGCCCAAGTGGCGTCCTCGTCGCTGAGCTCATAGTCGAGGTACATGACGGACTTGTTCTGGTTCTTCACAGACTTGACCTTTTCTTTCGCCGCTTTGGACAGTGAGAGCAGGAACTCGACAATGATGAAGGCCTGAACCAGGATGTGCCTGCGGAAGGACAGATCACTGATCTGTGGAAGATCATTAGTTTCTGGTGCGTACAAGGGCTCCCAGGGTCCATACCTCGAGCTCAAACAAGTCTCGACTTGTGAGATATTTGGGGTTGAAGGCGTTGGCCGCTCCTGAACCCTCTTCGTTCTCTCGTTTCCGCTTGTTGGCGCCGTCGGCTGCGGTTGCCGATTTTGCGGGCCGATTTCCTTGCTCCTCTTGAATGGTGCGAAAGGTCTTCAGGGTCGCCTCGAGCCCCGTCTTGAAGGATGCAAGGTTTGCCACATCGAACAAGCGTTTCGGTTGACTGAAGCTCTCCTGCAGGGTCCAAAACGTAGAGTACAAAGCCTCTGTTTTGTTGGCCGGGTCCTGGGAGGCGTCCTTGTCTCCGTTGAATGAGACAGCCTTAGTCTGCGACTTGGGGTCGGTGTCGACATTCATCTTGTCGGCAGAATCCTGCGGATCTGTGGAAGGGGTCTCATCGTATGCAGTGACATTTTCGACATGGTACTCGCCCCTGAGGTTGACGGAGCTCCTGTCGCCCAAAGGAAAGCTCTGGAACAGGAAGATAAAGACGCGACCGCAAAAGGCTGTGTCCTCTGCTCGCGAAAGTCGGCGCAGCAATTCATTGCAGCTTCGGAGGATGACCAAGTGCTTCCTACTCCAATGTTTTGTCGTTATTCTCTCGCGCCGGGACTCGAGGTAGTCGAAGATGCGGCGGCAGCCTGCAATCGTTTGGCTGTCGAGAAGCTCCTCTATGAGCCAAAAGAGAAGGCCTGCCTCGCATTGTTCATCGTCGGACAGAACGGAAATGAGGTCGAATAGGTTCCATACGCGGACAAAATCTGGGGAATCGATGGCCGTGGACGCCTATGGAGGTCAGCAATTGACCAAGCGCCTCTGTGATTCTTGGGAACCAACTATCAAGCTGCAAAACAGGTTGCGGGTTGCGGTCTCGATCGCTGCGAATTGCTTGGTCTTGGGGGAGTTGGGTGTCGGAGCAGCGCCCGAGTCGCCAGAAGTCTCAGCTCCAGCGTTGAAAATGGCCGCTATAGACTCTCTGAAGTTGCCAAAGTCGGAGGGCTGAAGAGCGGGCTCGATGGTGGCATTCGGCTTGGCATTCGCTGCGCGCGCGAGGAGTTCGTCCAAAAGAGTCGAGAACGATACCACCGACGGCACGTGGTTGTAGTCGCTAGTCGTCGCGGTAGGCATATTGAACACGACTGGGCGCGTTTGCTGTCCCCCGAGCTCTGCAGTGCCGAAGTTAATATGGACGGAGACGACCGAGTGCTGGGAATTCGAGTGGGTTGAAGACGTCTCGACTAGATCTTGCAAGGCTGAGAGCGTGGTCAATGGTGTTGATCCAGACCCGGAACAATGACCCGTCGCTATGGGGGTTTATTGCATACCCTTCCAGGTGCTGATTCGCTGAGACAGTCCAGAAGCTCGGGGCAAGCTGCTTGGCCCACAGTGACACTCGCAGCTACCGGGCTAGGTCTCCACTAGACCGCCAGCCGTGCACCAGGGCGATTTGACAAGGCTGATTTTTTGTAGGCGGATGTAGTAGTATCTCGCTGAGCGCGACATCATCACAACAACTTACAGCTATTCCCCCTGCACTCTGCGAACTCCGACCACTGTCAACAATCAATCAGAAGGGGCAGCATTTGATCGAAGACGTGATCTAGCTGTACATATTCGGCCGGCATGTTTTCTTGGCCCTCGATCGCCTAAGACCAGCAGCAATCCGCACCTACCGACAATGCCCACCGCGAAGAGGCAGAAGAAGGGCACCGGCAAGGACGCCCAACCTGCGAAGCCAGCCGCACAGGATAGCACGGTCGACCGTCCCACCATCGCCGACATTGAGGGAGAGACCGAGTTTGCGCAGCTGGCTCGCAAGCATTGGCTCAAGGCCACCAAGAGGACCACCAAGGTCAAGGTCAAGAACGATGTCGTGAAGAAGGAATTGTGGGACGTGCTGGAGCGCGATGGCTTCCCGTACAAGTCGCTCCTTGTCCTGGAAGGACTGCAGACTCTGGAGAGGTAAGGCTCCTCTTCTGACTCCCGCCCGTTCGACGGACTTGCTGACACCTCCACTCTCCAGCTATCTCTGGCCCGGATACACGGACGACTCTTCGAACCACCACGTGCTCCTGATTGTCCTTCTAGTCAATGCGAAGAGGAGAGAGCAGCTCGACCTATGGAGCGCCTTTGAGAGTCGTCCCATTGACTTCTCGGGGCTCTTCCGCCGCATCCTCTCCTTGACTCTCGATCAGACACTTTCGCCGACGATCCGCACACACCTTCTCTCCTTCTTCATCTCAGCTTTCCAAACTCTCGACTGCGCCATTGTCAGGAAAGAATGCGCGCCCTTGGTGTCCATCTCCATCTGGCAAAACCTATCCAGCGACGCGCTCCGGGAGACGAAGCTCGACCAACAACCGCATGCTAGGAAGGCTTGGAGAGCCTCTGTGAAGAGGTTCGATGCGTCTGACGAGGCTGGTAAGTCTAGGTTGCGTTTCGACCGCTCGTGGCTCTACACCCTCGTCCTCGACTTCCTCAACCAGTTGTACAACGCCGACGCCAAAGCCGGTGAGTGTTCTTCTTCGTGGCATCAGGAGACCAAGACCTAACAGCTGATAGACCAAATCCTCTACTGCGAGCGCTTTGTGGAGTTTCTCACCGACCTGCTTAGCCAGCTGCCTACTCGCCGATACGTCAACTCCCTGCTTATCGACCTTCATTTGACGGCTGCCATGAAGCTGTCGCCACTGCTCAATAATGAAGACTGTGGCCTTCTCCGGGATCTCCGGTCGCTGCTGGTCCATTACACATACTTCACCATTGATGATCAGACGGGCGCTCAATTCACTCAGACACAAGCATTTGACAAGCATTGCTCAACCCTGGCACGTCTGCAGCGAGTCGCGTTGAAGCACTTCAAGGAGAAGCTCACAGTCCTGGCACTGGCCAACTATGGCTCCATCGACAAGAGGGAGGAACTCGAGCCATTACTGGAGCCCTTGTCCGACGATGAGCTGGCCGAGCTCGCGAGCCTTCTTCACCTTCGCACATCATACCCGGAGCATCTGCTGGTGCAGGTGGACAGGAAACTTCTGCTTGAAATACTTTCTACCACATTCGAGCGGCGGAAGACGTTCCAGGAGGTAGCGAGAGATATGAGCCTCGTGCCGACAGAGGTCTCTCTGTTTGAAGGCAACCTGATTCGCGCCGAGAAGTATGACGGGTCGCATCCTCTCGCCATGCCGAAACTGAATCTCCAGTACCTGTCTGTCGGCGACTTCCTGTGGCGATCATTATTCCTCGCACGCTCTGAGGCTTTCTACGGCATCCGCAAGGACATTGAGACGGCTGTGAGGCGGCTGAAGGCTGAGAGCCGAAACCCTGGAGAAACGCGCTTCCCGGGTTTCTCAAAAATGGCGATGTCATGTTCCAAGGCTTCGTAAGTTGCCCTCCCTCGCTCAACATTTTTCTTCGAGTGCTAATATCTGCAGCATTCTCGAGGTCGTCCCGGCATTGGTTGGGGATGACAAGCCCTCGGCTGTTCGCGCAGAGGTGTCTGTGGATGTGCGCCGGCTGAACGACTCGGTCCGGAGGGAATGGGATTCCCTGAAGACCGGCGATGTCGTGTTCCTTCTTTCCCTGGAAGCACCAGCAGAAAAGACGGACGATGGGCCTTTCCAATCGGAAGCCCAAGCGCTGGGAGTCGTGACTGTGCGTGCCGCAGAAGTTGGGCGCATCGTGGACGACAAAGGCCGTGCCGTGAGAGATCAGGGCGGCAGGCATGATGGCAAACGAGTCTTCCAGCTGAATCTGGACCCTCGAACATACACCCATGATGCTGAGAAGACCACAGCTGGGAGGCCCAACGTCTATGATGGCATCAACATTCTCATGCGGCGGAGCGGGAGAGAAAACAACTTCAAGCCGGTATTGGAGTCCATCCGCAGCCTCACTCTTGCGGATGTTCCAGTAGCTTCGTGGCTGCACGAGGTCTTCCTGGGATATGGCGACCCTGCTGGTGCGACGTATCGACAGCTGCCGAACCAGGTCAAGGCCCTCGATTATCGCGACACTTTCCTCGATTGGCAGCATCTCATTGAGAGTTTGCCTGGCAAGATAATCGAGCCCAGCGAAGATGCGTCTGGCAGCTTCGGACCTCCCTATATACTGGAGTCTGCGGGAAAGCTCCCGGCGGAGCCCCCGGCCAAGCCGTCGAAGAAACGTCGTCGCGACGCCGAGCCGGCCCTGCTCGCAGATGTCGAGACCTTCAAGGTATCCACCTACCAACCTCCCAATATGGGCCCGTACCCCCAGGACGCCCCCAAAACGAACTCAGTCCGGTTCACTGCCGCTCAGGTCGACGCCATCGCTTCTGGATTCCAGCCCGGCCTCACCGTCATTGTTGGACCCCCTGGCACCGGCAAGACAGATGTCGCAACCCAGATCATCAGCAACATATACCACAACTTCCCCAAGCAGAAGACGCTGCTCATTGCGCACAGCAATCAGGCTTTGAACCAGCTGTTTGCCAAGATCGTCGGGCTGGACATTGATGAGCGCCACCTCCTGCGACTGGGCCGTGGCGAGGAGGAACTCTACACAGATGCCAGCTTCAGCAAACATGGACGAGTGGAGTCCTTCCTGGAGAACCGCGACAGGTATCTCTTGGAGGTCAACCGGCTTGCTGCGAGCATCGGCGCACCTGGGGCTCATGGCAACTCGGCAGAGACGGCTGGTTACTTCAACTCGGTGTACATTCAGCCTGCCTGGGCCAAGTACGCCGATCTGCTCAGTACTGAGTCGACGTCAGCGGCAGACATTGCCAAGGAATTCCCCTTCTACGGATACTTCTCCTCTGCGCCGCAGCCTCTATTCCCCCTGGAGGCGGACCGAGAAACTGCCAAGACGATTGCTGAAGGTTGCTACCGCCACATTCTGAGGATTTTCTCCGAGCTGTCCGATGTCATGCCCTTTGAGATTCTGAGGCGTGACAAGGACAAGACCAACTACCTCCTCACCAACGAGGCTCGCATTGTCGCCATGACATCGACGCATGCCGCGATCAACAGGGAGGAAATTGCTAACCTTGGCTTCCACTACGACAATGTCATCATGGAGGAGGCAGCACAGATCACGGAGATTGAAAACTTTCTTCCCCTGGCCATGCAGAAGCCCCAAAACGGGCAGATGCCGCTCCAGAGGGTGGTTCTCTGTGGTGACCATCTTCAGAACTCGCCCGTCATCCAGAGCCACGCGTTCAGGCACTATGCCAACTTGGAACAGTCGCTCTTCTCCCGGCTGGTCCGACTGGGGGTTCCTACGATCAACCTGGACCAGCAAGGTCGCGCAAGACCGAGCATCGCCAACCTCTACCGCTGGCGATACACGAAGCTTGATGACCTCCCCCACGTTCAGAGCAGCCCGGAATTCGTACATGCCAACGCCGGTTTCAAGTACGACTACCAGTTCATCCAGGTACCTGATTACAAGGGGCGGGGTGAAGCTGAGCCTAGCCCGCATTTCATCCAGAACCTTGGCGAAGCCGAGTATGCCGTGGCCATTTACCAATATATGCGGCTTCTGGGATACCCGGCATCGAAGATCAGCATCCTCACCACGTATGCGGGCCAAAAGGCGCTCATCAAGGATGTGCTGGCACATCGTTGTGCGAACAAGGCTGTCTTTGGGCAGCCAAAGATTGTCACAACGGTAGACAAGTACCAGGGCGAGCAGAATGACTGTAAGTTGGCCTCCCAAGCCCCTGCTGTTCATGTTGGCTGACCTTTCCAGATGTCATCCTGTCCCTGACTAGGACATCCCGCGTCGGCTTCCTGAGAGACATCCGCCGCATGACCGTTGCTCTTTCGCGTGCAAGACTGGGACTTTACATCCTCGGTCGGCGGGAGGTCTTTGAAGCATGCTACGAGCTCAAGGATGCGTTTGAGCACCTGTTTGAGCGGCCCGACAAGCTGACGCTGGTGACGGGCGAGATGTGGCCGTCACAGCGCGTCGCAGCCAGTGCGGGCAGCCAGGCAGTCCCAGGCGAAGTCGTGATGGAGGGAGTAGAGCATCTCGGCCAGTACGTGTACGAGATGACGCAAACAAGGATCAAGCAACTCGAGGCAGACGGAGGGGTTATTCAAGCTGGAGAGGCGCTGACTTCGATTGACGAGGCTGGCGAGGGTTTCGTCGAACCGGAGGACGAGGACGAGGAAAATGAGGAGTTGGACGACGCGGTACATGATGAGTAGGTTTGCTGAGGTAGCGGTTGAGGCCAAAACACCATGTGGCAGGCCGCCATGGTCTGGAACGAAATGATACCTTCCATCGGGACTTGCGCCGCAATGCTGGACCCGCTGAACTGATGTGAGATGAGATTTGGAGAGATAAGTATCCCTGTATCACGGCTGCACGGGTATGGCGAGATGGGCCGTGGTTATGTGAGTAATGTCATATGCATGGCGAGGATCGGCCGGGGTGCATATTGCTGCATCCGCCAACGACAGCGGCGAACAAGCACCACTGGCACTAAGACCACTCGAGAGTGGTGTGACGGACACCAGCTGAGGCCAAATCGAACCGTACGTCACCGCGCCTGATGTATGACATTTCTGCAGCCAGGGCCGGGAAATGGTAGCCTGCGGCCTTGTTCTAGCCTTCCCTGTTCTTGACCATGCACTTACATCGACTTCGGTACGCGTCTGCTTTGTCATGGGCATCTATCATCTTGTCGAAGAACGAGCTGAGGGTGGCCCAGACGAAGCCGTGGCTGGTGCGTCCGAGTACAAGTACTCGACTTGGCCACGTCTGAAAATAAAAGAAATGCTTGGACAGGAGACGACACGACACGACAAAGGACGGACGGTCGGGGCTTCGGGAAGCTGGGAGCGTTCCCCGGGAGAGGCCCGTCCACATGGGCAGCAGCAGCAGCAAGAGGAGCCCCTTTTTCTGTCTCAAATCCCGGCTTGCTAATTGGGACTTCCCGCCACTTGGGCCAGCGAGCGAGCCGTGGGGTCCATGGGCCCTGAGGGCGAGCAGGGGCATCCATCTCAGGTCGGTGGCAACTTGCCCGTTCCCTGGCAAGCGGGTGACAAAAAAAGCCGCACTCCTATTTTTGACCCACCACTACAACCTGCGACAACCACCACAACCACTACTAACCTACCTATCTAATGACCCGTNCCCACCACTACAACCTGCGACAACCACCACAACCACTACTAACCTACCTATCTAATGACCCGTCATTTTTCCCTCCATCGCGACCACATCTTCCATCCGCTGCGGCATTAAATTAATCCATCCATCGATCGTATCCTGCGACAGGTTGTCCCAGGCCTCTAGAGCCAGAGCCTGTAATTCCTGGTCGTCCCAGACCGCGTGTCGACGGATGTGCTGCTTCGGGATTTTCCACGCGTTCTCGATAGGGGACAGGTCTAGAGATCCGGGTGTATT